>JAVJAQ010002882.1:0-89961 GCA_032362365.1 Zygogramma bicolorata
GATAATCTTTAAAACATGAATGATTCACGACATTAACCTAAAATTCCACTTCTGTTTCTCCATTGATTGCCATCTTTTAGTATCATATAAAGGTTTTCGTCCCGGAGAGGTCGGGGGGACCACCATGCAAAAACTGCAACGCAGCAGAGTCAGGTAGAAACCAAAGTAAGAGATAGAGAGGAAGCAATAGCACCTAAAGGCTGATTTCCAACCGAAGCGGGTTAGATATCAATCTTGCTGAAGTGCCCAGCAGCAGGTTGAGGACCGCTCCTGAGAGGGCGGGGGTGGAAAGGAAAATGGAGGATGGCGAGGTCTCGTATCCAGACAACTGGATATGGCATCACGTCATCCTGGGCGCTCAACTCCGGGGGGGCATGGTGTATAAAGGTTTTCAAGCTAATGTGTGATTACGTCATCCGTAAGAAAAATGAAAGAAAAGTCATGACTTGGAAACAAAATCAATAGTGCCATCTACCTGTAGTTTCCTTCTCTTCAAATGATATTTGCATAAGGTTGGCCAACGATATCTCTATAAACAATGCTTATATTGTCAAGTGAACAGAAATATCGACATTATAGGGTAGATGGCGTCACAGAAACACTTCAAAAACTGTCAAACGCAAGTATAATTTTAATTTAATAAAGTTTAGGGATGTCTGGAAGGAGGTTGTAACAGTAGTAAGTGTCTCGCAATGAATGTGATTTCTGATATCATTCCGAAATATAAAAAAAACGAACCTTTGTGCTCAAATAATATTGAGGCACTATTTTATACACCTTTGCTACCTGGTACCTGACCAAATAACCATCATCCAAACTTCATAGTGCAGAGAAACTTTTATAAAATAACGAAGGTCTGGCGGTCTCGGGCTCTTGATCTATAAAGCCCCGTGTTCACCTGCAACTAACTTGCGAAAGTTTTTCACCAAGTACTTGCCGGCGGGTCTACACTGTAGTCTAATTGTTTTGAAATTTATTGCGGCAAATTACTCTAGCAAGTTCGTTTGCTTGAGTAACGTGTACACACACTTCCAGAAAAATGTCGTCTCAGGAAGTGGCTGCTGCTGTTGTAACATATATTCAGCTAGAAAAACAAATAAAGGAAAAGGAAAATGACAAAAAGCGTAGAAAAATTTGGGTCAGAAAATGGATTCTGGGAAGATCTACGCTAGGCAAACATGAGATGCTGCTCTCTTAATTGAGAACGGAAGATTCTCAGCAGTAAAAAATTTTTTTTACTTATGTCTGCGAAAGATTTAGATTGATGCTGAATTTGGTGAAAGCAAAAATATATAAAAAAGATACCAAAATGCGAGAAGCCATTCCACCAGAAGAGCGTCTTTCCTTAACACTTCGCTTTGTAGCAATAGGTATATTATTAGAATAACGACACACCTGTACTAAACATAAAAAATATTTTTATTGTCATGAACAAATGTGATATTTTTCAAAATGAATATTTGTAGTGTCATAAAGCTTAACTTTAACTATATTTACTATATTTATTTTAAATATTTCAGGTGACTATTGTCATTCTCTGTCATTCTCTCATGTATCAAGATTTCCAAGTCTGTACCAATTTTCAAAAATAAAGGATCCAGAGAGGATATAAGTAGTTACCGAAATGTCTGCCTGCAGAGTCAAATAGCTAAAATTTTCGATAAGGCTTATAATGAACGCCTCAATAAATACTTAAATCAGCACAACATATTATTCAACTGTCAAAATGGCTTCAGACAAGGCAGATCGACAACTACTGCCATATACGACTCTCTCAATAATAAACAAAATCCTATTGCTTTGTACTTTGACCTGAGTAGAGCGTTCAATACGATCGATCACCAACTACTCATGGACAAATTGTACCGAATTGGTATACGAGGGGTTGCGAATGATTGGATTGCTTCATATCTTCGTGACAGACAACAAGTAGTGGTAATAAATGGCAATAGATCCACACAGAAAATTGTGAATATTGGTGTCCCACAAGGTTCCATACTGGGACCTGTACTTTTCATAATTTTCATCAATGATATTGTTTATTCATGTCCTGAGGTGCAAAAAACCATCATGTATGCTGACGATACTAACATGTTAATATCTGAAAATAAATTACAAGACTCTGTGATTATGGCGAATATCTGTGCAAATAATTTCTATGAGTGGTGCATATCCAATGGACTAATTATAAACTTATCCAAGACATTTTTCATGGTATTTACAACAAAAAATGTAACCATTGACTCGAGCCCTTTAATAAGAGTGAATCATAAAACAGTAGAGCATGTAAACTCAATTAAATTTCTAGGTGTCAAAGTTGATCAAAAAATGACATGGGAACCTCATATTAATGAACTAACAAAAAAACTAAGCACAACTTGTTTCATCATCAGACAACTAAAAGGCACAATATCACTGGAAACTCTTAGACTGGCTTACTTTGGGTTGGTACAGTCGATGCTAAATTATGGGATAATGTTTTGGGGCAACTCAGTTCATATGAATAGAGTTTTCGTTATGCAGAAAAGGATAATCAGATGTATGGCAGGGGTGCATCCCAGAACTTCATGTAGAACTTTATTCGCTCAACTGGGAATCCTTACAGTTCCGTCACTTTATGTACTGCAGATCATTTTATATATCAAGAAAGAAAAAACTTATTTGATAAAAAATAAAGATATACATAATTATAGTACAAGAAATAGTGAGAAATTACACCAGCTATACTCGCGACTAAGGGTAGGACAGGACTCCCATGTGTACCAAGGTATCAAATGTTATAATAAATTTATGGATTTTCACAACGATCTAAATTTGATGAATTTTGATGAATTGAAATACAAGTTGACTGAATTTCTAAAACATAAGGTAATTTATTCTGTTGAAGAATTTTTTAATTGTTGACCCAAAATGTATTTATAGGTATAATTATTTATTATTATTAATGTACATGTGATAGACTGTATTTTAACTGTGCGCATGTTATTTGTCTGCGAGTCCTTTTTGTGATAAGTCCAATAAGTTTTCTTGTATGTACATTGTTACTGTTCTACATGTAAAGCTTTAGTGATGAATAAACTTCTATTCTATACCGAATTCCAGTATGAACAATCGCAAGGATTGTTCATGGATGTTGTCTGGCAATTGTAGAGACCCTAAAAAAATAATATTTCTGGGTAAAGTTCAAAATTTTCAATAAGCAGAAGAGTGACTTTTCTATTCCAAACACGTCGTTCCTCCATTTTTGTGAAAAAACAGAATTTCAATTCAGACTCGAAAAAAATAAAAGTTTAAAATAGTTCACAAAATCTCACAACTTGCTGCAAATATGTCGATACAGTCTCGAAATAATAAAGTGCAAACTAATTTGCTTAGATTAGCCGTGTACACTACAAGCTCTAACAAGTCGGCAAGTACTTGGCCCAAGAGTAAACTTTCAGCAAACTTCCTCTAGCACTGCTGTTTACACCCATTGCAAGTGACTTGTGAGATTACTATTGGCAAATTTAATTGCTAGTGGACACGAGCCTTGATCTCTCTCTCGTCTTTCTCAGGATTCCCCCCGGAAGCGTGCAAGCGAGCGGTCTTCCACAGCGGCAACGCCGGCCTCGAAGCCGCCACCGCCTGGATCATGGAACACATCTCCGATTCGGATTTCACGGACCCTTTCGTGCCGCCCGGCATGGAGAACGCGAAGCGCGTCGCGCCTGATCCGGAATCGCTCTCTACGATCGTCTCGATGGGATTCACCGCCGCGCAGGCGGCCAAAGCGCTCGCCGCTACCGATAACAACGTCGAGAGGGCCATGGACTGGATATTCTCGCATCAGGAGGAGCTCGAAAGCGCTTCTTCGCCCGCTGCCGCTCCCGTTTTGAGGGACGGCGACGGAAGTAAGTATGATAATATAGTTTTTCTACGACTGTTACGAAATACCTTTGTTGTATGTTCAATGATGATTTCAAAATGTAGAACATTATAATACTCCTTTTCGGCGAAAACAGTGGCCGGTGTATAACTCAGAATCCGGAAGTTTCGAGTATGAAGCAATTTCTTCTCCCATATTTCCTATTTCATTTATTCCGATTTTCTGGACAGTGCATTTTCTTTTCCGATAATTTAGAAAAAAATAAGCATCGTTGACATGCTGAATCGGCATTTACTCGAGCGTCATAGAGACCTAATGGGTCGCGAAGTTTGGATGATAAAAAGAAAGAAATGTTATAGTAGTAGTAGTAGTATCATTTATTTTCTTTTTGACAAATTAATATTTGTATAAGAATAGTCACACTTAACCTAATGCCTAAAAATAGAACTAAACACAACTACATGAATGATTCGAACATACATCATAAAATTCGGACAAATTGTAAAAAATATTCTCGGATAAAAATGTTTGCAAAATTCGTCTAAATTTCTTTACATCTCTTGGGCTATGCTTTATGTAGCACGGTAACTTATTGAATAGTTTCAGGCCCAAGTACGAAGGAGCATTTGCTGAAACATTATATTTACAAAATGGTACAAAATAATCATTTTTTTGTCTTGTTTCTCTATGGTGAATATCCTTTATCTGCTTTAATGCATTTCGGTTCTCGAATATATTTGAACACATTTCCAAAATTAACAGCGATGGTAGAGTTAAAATTCCTAGTTCCTTGAAAATGCTTCTACATGAATCACCTCTTTTTTTTCCTGAGATTATTCGAATTATCTTCTTTTGGGCTATAAAAACATCAGAAGACAATGTGGAGTTACCCCACAGACATATACCATATCTGAGACCAGAACTTACTAAGCTATGATAAAGCACGAGCAGCTGACTCTTCTGTAAAATAGGCTTGATAGTCCTGAACATATATGAAAGAGAATTCAATTTGTTGATCAATATCTGGCAATGATTCTTCCAATCAAGGTTCTCGTCGATAGTTATACCTAAAAATTTGGTTGAATCTACATTTTTTATAATTGAATTATCAATTTGGAGTTTGATTTGAGAACAAACTTTTTGTCTTGGATGGAAATGAATCAGATTCGTTTTTCTAGAATTGAAAAATAAATCATTTGATCCACACCAGCTGGATAAAGTTTTTAAAACACCTTCACATTTTGATTTTAGAATTTCATCATTTCTTTCTGATATCAGTAAAGACGTGTCATCTGCATAGACAACAAAGAATGCTTCATCAGTCTGCTTATCGATTTCATTCATGTACAACAAAAATAAAATAGGACCCAGCGCCGATCCCTGTGCTACGCCAGTGGGACAAATCAGATGATCTGATTTAATATTTTGTATGATGCCGTTTTCTTCATAACGGATGCTGACATATTGATGTCTATTCTTTACAAAAGACTCTACCCAGTCGAAGGCATTTCCCCGAATTCCATAATTATAAATTTTTGACAGCAACTTATCGTGATCGACGCAGTCGAACGCCCTGCTGAGATCGCAGAAAACTCCAGCAGGGCATTCACCTGCCTCGATCAAGTCTATCAACTTATTGTAGTATGTTAGGAGGGCTGAATTTGTAGATCTGTTTGGGCGAAAACCATGTTGGCTATTTGTCAGTATTTTCTCTTCGTTCAAGAAATTCGTAAGTCGGTCTAGAAAGCTTATTTCAAATATCTTTGAGAAAGATGCGGGAATCGTCACAGGCCTATAGTTCTCTAGTTTGTGCATGTCTAGTTTTTTGTGAAGTGGAATAACTTTACCCGTCTTCAGTTTGTTTGGAAAAGTTCCGGTTTCGAGGGACATGTTTACAAGAAATGTGATAGGTTCAATGATATGGAGGACTGATTTTTTCAAAAGGAATGCGGGAATTTCATCGGAACCAAATGATTTTTTATTTTTCAGTTTTTGTGTCAGGAGTGAGAGCAGTTCATTTTCTACGAATGGTCTTAGAAATATCGTGTGCTCATGAATCATAGGCGCATTATGTGTCTGATCTTGAGATATGAAAATTTTTTGTTTTGTTTCGATGGGAGCATTGACAAAAAAATTGTTGAAAACATTTGAAACTTCGATAGGATCTTCAATAACACGATCGAAATCAACCAAGCTGAAATTTTTTTGTTGTTTTTTTTTATTCGATAATTCATGTACAGTCTCCCATGTAGCTTTACAGGGATCTGGGGAATCGAATATTTTTTTTTGGAAATATGATTTTTTGGTGTTTCTTATGAGTGTCTGATGTTTTCTCTTATGGAATTTATATTTTTCTTCGGATATTCGACCACAGCGCTTCAGAATGAATAAGTCTTTAAGTTCATTACTCGATTTTCGTATTTCATGTGTTATCCATTTTTTGTCATTTTTTGTTTGAACGTAAAATTTTCTACAAGGAAAATATTTATCGAAGTAGTACATGAATGTATCGTGAAAACTGTTGAAAGCTTCGTTCATATTAGTTTTTTTGAATACCTCGCCCCATTCCTCTTGTTCTATAGCCGACAAAAACAATGATTGGCTGTGCTCATTATAACTCCTTCTGATTTGGGAAAGTTTCTGATTTTTGGTATTATATTCCAATATAATATATACCTTTTCATCGGTGGGGGGAGCGGCTGTAGACTTTCAAAAATGTAAAAAAAACTGTTGCATGGACTTACTCGAGCGCGTCAGATATTGATATCATCTATGTCCTACATATTTAAATAAATAATAGTTTAAAAAACTAAAAAAACACGCTTTCATAGCTAACCGAACTAAAAAATAGAAAATAATTTTTAATTACAAAGAGTTTATATTACGGAAGTAGAAGGCTAAACAATCATTCATAGTCAATCAGCTCAAAATAAAATTATAATAAAATTTAAGTAATTTACAGAATAAAGTAATTCAGAGTAAAATCGTGGGGTGCTTGATTATATATATTACAATCATTCTATCGGTAATTATCTTTGAGAGGAGACTCATGAAATGTAGTAAAATGCACCCCACGCTTTTTACTCTGAATTACTTCATTCTGTTAATCACTTAAATTCTATTATAATTTTATTTTGAGCTGATTGACTATGAATGATTGTTTAGCCTTCTACTACCGTAATATAAACTCTTTGTAATTAAAAATTATTTTCTATTTTTTAGTTCGGTTAGCTATAAAAGCGTATTTTTTTAGTTTTTTAAACTATTATTTATTTTTCATTTTTTAGTTCAATTTATCAATTAGTTTCTAGTGGAAATGTGATATTTCTTACGAATCATTCCGCAATCTCATCATTTCATTTAAAGCTTCACTATTGCATGGGGTACTTCCTGTTAACTTAGAGCAATCAAGTTCTTCAATCCGAATACCGTCTAAAGATCTTACACGACTAAGTGCTACATAGGCTTGTCAAGCAGCAAACAATCGCGAGCCTAGATGAATTACTGCAAAATAATTAATTAATTAATAATAATTGATTAATTAATAATAATTAATAATTAATAATGGAAAACTATGATCAAATTATTGCATTGTCATCGGTCTTTGATACGTATGCAAAGTTTCAAATTAATCAGACTTCTGGAAATTGGTGAAAATTATGCTCAAAGATTCCGATACATACATAGTTACAACCCAAGCTAATAAAAGCGTGTTGAAAAAAAATGTACGTATGTTAATCTGATTGTTTCCATGGTGGGGGTGGTCGTAGTTAAGGGTTGAAAATGAAAAAAAAAATCTCGAGCGCGTCAGATTTTTTGAGGGGATGTTAAGTGAACCTAAAAAAAAGCTCTTATATATAATAATCTGACGGTTTGGATGTGGCGCAAACTCCCAGCCGTTATTAGAGAAGAAAAAATTCGTCATTTTGAAATACACAAGGGCGTCAGATTGTTCATCTTTAGGCCCTAGACGTTGCAGTATCATAATCTGATGATTATCTGGAGGAATTCGCCTATTCTGCCAATTTGATATATTTTTTTTTTATTGAACTTGGGTGATTGAAAATCTCAGGAAAATAATTATAAGCTATTAAATTTTTAAAATTTTAAAACGTTGGATATTCATTGTAAACAATATCATGCCACCAACGAACTTGTGTGAACAACTGTCATGGCATCTTGGCAACAGAAACCAGAGTGAGGACGGAGTGAGAGAGCAATAGAGAAAGAGTGAGAGAGAAATAGAAACTGCGCGCATTAAACTTTATCGATGATTTTTTTTTGTTTTGGCTTGTGGAAATCGTCAGATTATATATTTTTTGTAATTCTTGAATCACCCTCTTCAAAATAAAAAAAAATCAGCCACGCTCGAGAATGTCGAGATGACATTTTTTTTACAACTTTGTGGCCATCCTCCTTCTTTAGGTCACTCTCGAATTGTCAGACTAGTGGAATGTACACGTTTCAAGGTGTAACTAACTCACTCTACCTTAATCTGACGCGCTCGAGAATTTTCAGATGATCATTTTTTTTACTAATCTGATCCTTTATCCTTGAAGGGCGGCCATATATATAGGGCTCATATATGGTGGAAGTATTCAACCAGCTACAAGGTATCCCCCTGTATATTAATCTGCCGCGCTTTAGTGAATCCCGAAATCCTCGCTTGGGCTCCCCTATTACAGGTTCCAATATTTTTTCACAATATTAGCATATTCTGCCGTAACAGTAAATTTTCGAGAAGTTTTTGTTTTAGTGTTCGGAATGGACCCATAATTCCCATGATGAGTACAACCTGCAATTAAAAAATTCGAACAAATTATAATTAATCAACTAATTATTGTGGAACTTACTTTTGATACAAGGTATTCATTGTCTGAGTCTTTTTTGATGAACGTTGTAAAAACTTTGGATTTTTTTGCTTTGTATCCATTTGATTTCTGCTTTAGAACTGCTCTCAATTTGAAATATTGGCTAATATCAACGCCATCATTTATAATAAGCATAGTTTTCAACATAATATAGTGCGCCCATAAAGTAGAAGATTCAAATATATTTGACATATTTCCAAAGTAAGCCATCAGAACATTTTCTGAACGAGAAATAGTTTTCTGTTCTTTCAGGCACTAAGTTCAATGAAGCGTTATATGCTGCATCCATAATACTTGGCGGAGTTGAACGTCTTTCACTATCACTAGTTTCCATGCTAACTGAATTTGAAACATCTTTAAAATATCGTTCTCAAAGAAATATTGCTCATACTCGTAGGAAATATATGTCATTCCATGCTCGTTGTACAATATACCATTGACGGTTGGAATCACAGATTATGGAAAAAAGTTTAGCTAGGCAACGGCAAGATGTAAAAAAACCCTGATGTTTTGACTTATGCCTGAAAAATCTCAAGTCCAAATTCTCGATATCTCGCATTCTTGATTTTGAACAATTTTACTGCAGAAATCCCTTCGAGAGATTGCCAATAGAGGCACACTTCATGAATCTAGTAACGTAACGTGAAATTTTCTCCACGTCCGACGACAGTTTTCTGGGTTAAAGGCATTTGAGAACACTCGCCTGAAAAACTTTTATTCGGTAATGTTAAATGATCGTTTTTGGATTTTTTTCTACAAGGCACCTAACAACCATTATTGAACTGGAAGATTCTGGGAAATAAATAATCAGTAAATCACACGAATACAACCCGAGTAAGGCAAAGGTCATTCAAGGTGAAGTTTGTTTTCTTCACCGTCAGAAAAATCTCTCGTTCTATTAGCCATTGATGTCAATTTTGATTTTGGGATTTTCAAAACTATTTTCGAAAGATGTTTAAACTATTATACATATTTACCACTAAGAAATAATTTACCTGCGGTGAGTACTCAATATATAATGAAGAAGATTCGGCACTATTTAAATCACAAATAATGCAAAATGCTTCATAAAAGTAAATTGTGTATATCGATTATGGAGTAGTAGATGAACAGACAAGGAAGTGGTAATATTCCATATTTAACAAAAAGGGGTTTACAGTGTTGCCTGTAGTCTGCATTTGCTATTATTCGAATATTTTTTTTGTAGTTTATTGGTGAACAAAATATTAAGACAAAGTTTACCCAATGAGACCGTCGGTATAAAAATTCACTGTCGCTTGATTGGAATTGCAGCTTTGAAAAATCGCATTTATAATCATTACCTACCGTCAAAATATGTGAGATCTCGCTTCAATTTCTCAGATCGAGAGCAATTTGCAAAACAAAAGTATATCAGTCAACGCATCAGGGTTTTTATGCATCTTGGCAAAAGCGTACTTGTATAAATCAAAAACAATTTTGCGCCACATTCGTGTGGCGTTTGTTGCCCCAACTATACAACAAAATTATAGATATACTTTGTTCAACCATCCTTTGCCGTTACGTCATAATCGGTGACGTATTCTGCTGTTTTACGTTTGTCTTAAATTAGTTGAATGTTATTTTACACTCAACCTCAAAATTATTATAAGTATGTACCTACCTGCAGAATACATCGCATACACTCGTGTTCTTATTGCATGTTGATGTATGATCTAAATCGATGATCCTCGAGCAGAAACATGTCCGACATGAACATTGATTTTGTAGTCTTTATCTGATTTCATTCCACTGGTAGCTAGTTTTTGATTAGTTCTAATAGATATTTCTGGAGCATCAGCAACACGCTATAGAATTTAATAAAATCAAATCAATAAAAACTTACATTTTGCATAACATAGGTAAATACATACGGTGTAGACTGCATTTAACGGTAAAAGCGGCACTCCAGCATATATTTCTCTTAAGTAGTCAATTAACTTCAAAATTAAGCTTTGCTCTTTCTCATTATACCGGGAAGGCAATGAAAAATTAACTGAAAAAGGCAAAAATGACCAAAAATACTTAACAAATCAAACTATGACAACTGAACTGTCAAAAATGACAAATAAAATTCACATCGACATTAGACATACATTAATGACGTCATTATTCCGTCTCATCCATTTCATGAATGGGAGATAAAGTTGGACAACGTATGACGTAACGGCAAAGGATGGTCGAACAAAGTATAGATATAGTGAAAACAGTTTCACGTCATCAATGACGACATGATATCAATGCAGTGGTACCAATCCATCGATGGAAATGCATTGAAACATGTTAGTACGAACGGAAGGATTGAAATACAAATCAAGTTAGAATAATGAAATTAGGAATTGATTGATCAAAGAAAAATACTGTTGCTACAAAAAATCGAGATATCGAATATGAAATATGGGTCAACAAAAATTTTTAATAACGAAATAAATGAAATAAATACTGTGACATTGTAAGTCATCACCCGAAGACGATTGCAGATACCAGCAATCGAAACATCGTGAATACACTCAACTTGAAACTTGATTTCAACATTGTTTCACAATACTTTAAATTTCTTTATTTACATCATTTGATTAGTATTTCACATTCGATACCTCAATTCTCTTGTCACAATATTATTTCGTTATTGAATTTTTTTTTGACTCAAATTTCATATTCGATATTTCGATTTTTTGTAGCAACAGTATTTTTCTTTGATCAATCAATCCCTAATTTCATTATTGACCAAAAATTTAATTTTGATTTTCTCACCTGACTTGTATTTTAATCCTTCCGTTCTTAGCAACAGGTTTCAATAGAGTTCATAATATAGACAATGGAAGTCCGAACCATTACCATTCAGCAAGGAACATTGTCAACAACTTTCAAAAAGATTGTTTGGAGTCTGTTATTTATCGATTGACAATTGTCATTCAAAAGTGACAGTTCTGTGTTCAGGTCTTTTCGGTACTTAAAATTATATAATTGTGATCAAAAACTGTGTATTTCGAATGCTTCTATAGACAGTATCAGTATCAGACTCTTCTTAAAAATTCCAAAAGTGTTGAAAATACAGCTCATGACTTACAGAGAACCATTTTGTCGAAATGAATTCAAATTTCATGCTTCACACTATTCAAAATTACAAAATCGCATTGCATGTCAGATAGATGTCAAAATCAATTGACACCATCATAAAAGTTTGCGATTTGATATTTTCACTCCCCACTGGAACAAAATAACCGCTATCAGCGTCGTTCACCCTAAACTTGGTGACGCGGAAAGGCTGCTGTTGATAACCTCACTTTTATAGTCTGAATTAACTTGGTGGATACTGGAACTTTCTTGAAACGTAGATCAAAATCAGTATATATGAATCCTTAACCCTTAACTTGGCAAACATTCATCTGACGTATGACAAAATTGTTTTTTATCATTGAAATACAAAATTAATAACTGATTTGTAGTTCCAAAAAAAATATTCGTGTCAATATGACGTTTTTGAATGAATGAATGTATCTTTGGAGATACTCTGCTTGATACAGGGTTGATCTTATAGGGATCTTCATAGATACAATGCCTGATAAGCAGAAAATTTGTTATGTATCTCATGTGATCCGCTGCAATGCATGAAAGGAATAAAAAAAATCCAGTTTGTAAACTTTTCATTCATTTTAAAAGAGCTCGAACACTATTACAAAAAGGAACTTAATGATCTTTGGTACGTTGAAACAGTCAGAAATTGAAAAAACGATTTGAAATTGAAGTTTTAGAGATAACTAGGTGTTATGGAAGTCATGAAAACAATTTCTTTCTTGTACTTGGCATAATCTCTGCTGCTCTGGGTTTTTGAAAATAAGTTCCGTTCGGTTTGAAACTGGAAACTGAAAAAAAAAAAGGTTTAACAAATACCTAGTAGCTAGCAGAGTATCTCGGAGGATGACCTGTTTGAATAGTATGTACCGAGCAGAGTATCCTCCAAGATGCAACATCTGAAATACTAGACAGCAGGCACTGTATCTTCTTGTATACAATTCGATTCTCCCTTCATCTGGCAATGTATATTTTGGGATACATATATTTCAATCACGAATCAAATTTTTGCTGATACAATGATTGGTATGTCATGTATTGCTTATACATGGTATAACATTTATGGGCACTTCAATGATCAAAGTTGAAATCATTTGGTACTAAAATAAACAAAATACTAACCATAGGATCAGAAGTTTGTTCACTTTTCCGCGCCATCTTGAACACACAAAGTTTCTAATGAGAGTATCGGAATATTATGAGAACACGGTGCCATCTACTAGGGGAATCTAGTAGTTCAAACACATGTGTATATTGACATGTTACTGAAATTGCAGAAATCTCTCCGTTTGTTTTCTAAAACGTATATTTGAAAGATGTATCTCACTCGATACTCTGCTTGGAAAAGGGTTAATTTAGTCCATTTGGCTAATTTACATTTCACATTGCAATTATTACAATGATATTGATACATAGGGTTATTGTAGCTTGGAATGAAATGAATTTGAAAATGTACAATTGAATATAACATATCTTTCCATATGAGGCATGTATATGTTGTCAAAAAAAATTATTTCCACATATGTACACACATATATACACACACCTATTACACCTATTTGCACCCATAACAAAACACATTTTAAAAAATTACAAAACAAAACACTTTAAACATACTAAAACGTATGTAAACCTGTCATCACTAAATATTAAAAGTAACTATACAAAATGAGGAAGTGGCTACTAGATTTTTTATTGGTTAAGAAAGTATGATTTCAACTTTGTCTCGAAGAATTTAAACGATGTTAAACCTTTGATATCATCGTCTGTCAGACTATTATACCTTTCAAGTCCCCTAAAAAAACAGAATTTTGGGTGTGTGTTAATGTGACTTGTTCATTATGGAAGTCAGTTCTGGATCTCGTATTGCATCCATGTATTTGGTCATTGTACCCAACTTTTTCCTGTGAATCTATTGGGTAAATTTCATTTCTTATTTTGAAAATCAATATCAATGTTTGGTAGAGAAAAGAATTAATTGATAATCATTCTAGTTGCTTCAACATATCTCTTATTGGTGTTAGTCTTTTGCAATTTAAAATTATGTGGATTGCTCTATTTTGGAGCTTCTCTGAACGAGCTGAATCATTTTTCTTCAGCAGATACAGAATTATAGAACAATAAGTAAAATGAAGAAGCACTACTGAATTGTATATCAAAATTTTTGTCCACCTTGTCAAATATGGGGCACAACGAGATAAATACTGTATTTTGAAAGCTATTGTCTTTATAATGAGGTTTGCATGCTCTTTGAATTGCAATCTCCTATCCACATGAATTCCAAGATATTTGAATTGGTTGACCCGTTCCACATTATCAGGACCTAGAATTATCTCAAAATTTTAGTAACAAAAGATTCTGAATCTTTTTTCTGTACTTATTACCATGTACTATTATATTAACAAGCATATCATCAGTCATTTGTTAAACATGAAGAATTGATCAGAGCTTCCAATAAGTGATTATCTTTCCTTATGGCAACAGATTTTTTATGATTATTGGGCTTGAGTCAGCTCATATGTGATATTTCCACAAATACTGTTCCCACTTCCAGAGGAACCACCTCTTCTGAAATTGATATTTGATATTTACAGTAAGTGTCTCGAGAGTGATCGTTCACACAAGAATTTCAAGAAGCAACTTCTTACATTAAACGGATGCAGGAGGAATTTTCATAATTCTTTTTCCCGTAATCCGTAGTAATCGTTTCTGTTGCCAAAATTAAACAATAACATTGAAAGTTACCAACATAATCTTATTACCTCAACTATTATCTATAATAATAATAATGTCGATCTGAAAATGTGGATTTTGTAAATGAATTCAGCGAAAACAACAATTACTTATTTTCAGTAGTTCCAAGTCCTGCCCTGATCTACTCTTGTTTACAAGCACTCTATCTTTAACGTGAATGCACTATGGTGGAAAATCTTACCACTTTTTGCTAGGAATTTGGTACCTTGTAGGCAGTTCTACTTTTAAGTCACATGTTGATGATATTGTATCTTATTATTTTGTTTTCTTTTTCAGAATACAAGTTGATTGGATTCATTTCACACATGGGTACCTCAACCATGGTGGGGCACTACGTTGTCCATCTGCTGAAAGGGGGACAATGGGTTATTTTCAACGACAATAAAGTAGCATTATCGGAACACCCGCCAAAAGACTTGGGATATATGTATTTATATGAAAGATTGTAATAATGGCTGACGATGTGATTTTTTTATTACAAGTTTGATTGTTTTGTAGCTGGACTAATCTGCAACACAAATAAACCATTCTAATATACTCTTTTAGTTTTTCTCAGAATGCTTTCCGAAAATCGCGTTAATTTGATTGTCTAGTCCATAATTTGAAAATCCGTAGAAAGACAAAAGAGAGGTTACAAATGACAAGATCTGGTGCTAATTGGATTCGGAATTCACCAGGAGAAATGTTTTAAAAAATACCATCCACCCATCAAGAAATTCGAAAGTTATTAACTAATTGAGCTGTCAAAATGGGGTTCAGTATTTCTCAAACAAAATAATCGGGGTTTCATCGTGATACCACCGAATCATTGTCTGAGGATTTAGACAATGGTTCTGTATTTCAATTCGCCAATTTTCATGGCGCCATCTGTCATCCGGCAGCTATACTCATCCCAGATCAACGCTAAATAGAAACGATTTCTGTAACGTCAGTTTTTCCCTTCAGTCCAGTCTATGAAGCTATGACCATTTTCCTGTGTATTTATCCCATACAGCACCGATTCGCATGAAAATTCGGATTCAGGATCTACGTACCCTCTTTTTCAAAATCTACCCTGTGCCGAGGGTTGCTTTCTCCCTGGGGGTGGATGCCACCCCTTCTTTGGGTTGAAAATTTTTTTATTGGAAATAAGTGCGGAAATCAATAGATTGGCTAATTCTAAGCACTTTTTGTTCAATGAATTTTTTTCTGAAAAGCAATACTTTTCGACTTATTCTCGAGTGAAATTGTCGGTTCAGATCCTTTTTCGCAAATAACTGGAAAAATATGCATCTAATCGAAAAGCCTACGGAGAGCAAAATTATAGCTTTTGAAAAAACAAAGGCGATCGTTTATTCGTGTTGTATGCAAATCCACTACAAACTGAATAATTGCTTGTTGAAAGTTGATTTGTATTTTCAAACGCCAAAATGGAAAGTTTCTTCGTACAATAACCAAAAACCAATGCATTTTTCGAAAAGAACTCATTGTACCTTTTTTGAAGTCCTTGTAGGAAGTTCTACTTTTAAGTCTGTCACATATTGATGATATTGTATCTTATTATTTTGTTTTCTTTTTCAGAATATTCATAAATATTCATAAAAGTTTCTAGCATCAAAACTGACCGAGGTGTGAAGGAAATAATGTTGAATCCTATTTTTTCGTTGAAAAAAAATTGTGAATAACTCATCCTCCCCCCCCTTTGAAAAAAATCGTTGTTACTATATAATTCACTTCATTCATGTTCTTATAATAAGTTTCTGAGTTTTTCATCTGTCGTAAGTACGTAGTTTTGGAAAAAATTGAGATTGAAGAGAAAAAATCATACGTAATTCCAGCGAAAAATCACCATTTCTTCGAAATAACTCGAAAAGTATTGATCCCATGCAAAATTTTCTAGAGTACAAAATTGAAGGTTATTCTTGTCTGAAAATTTTGGTCTTTCATTTTTTTCTGCAGGATGAAAATAGAGTAAGATATGGCCAGTTAAATATTGTGAGGGCTCGCGCAAAGTACCTTATTTGAGCCCTTTCAGCATGAACCTTTTCAAAAATATAATCTGAAGCAAAAAATCACGTGAATGAGCTTATAGCTCTTGAAAAAAGCTACAAAATACTTTCTTGGTGGATTTGATTGCTCCAAGACTAAGCGAGGTATGGGGAAAAGAAACAAAAACAATGTTTGTAGAAATTAGAGTATGTTCATTAGTATATTGAAGAATACACATATTTTAGGCCTAGTGGAACTATATGATCTCAATCGATCACATATCCAAATCTAGACTCAACCTTTTTTTAATGGGGTAATTTTCACTCTTAAAAAATCGAAAGCAACCCCGAGTACAGAGGTAACTATTAAGTAGAGTCTCAATCTGAATTTTCATACAGTTGGGTTTCCCGGTTACTCAATAAAATTTTTTATATAATTTTTAATGTTGAACTATCATAAGGGTGGTTTTCAGGGGTCGAAACTGTTTAATAGATCAGAAATTGTATATGAAGGTTAATTCAACGTATTTACATATGACTATGCACGCTCAAAACTAGTATTTTTTAAATTTTTTTTAATAGGGGTAGTTTTCATCTCTGGTGAATAACTCCCAGGCACAACCTCAACTTTGAAGTAGATGGTAGATATAAGCTAAATCTCAAATTAAATGCAAATCGATCAAGGGCGGACCCAGGATTTTTTTCTGGGGGGGGGGCACAAGATACGGGCGGGTAAAAAAACTGTTAGAAATAGACTTGAACTATGACACTTCAAGTTTATTTCTGCAAGTTGAAGTATGTATTGAAAGGTTTATGAAAGTGACGAAAGAATAGAAAAATTAAATGTTTAATAAAGACAGTTTTGGTGGCTATGCATTAAAGCCAATCCATTCAAACGCTCCTCAGTCATTCTGTTGCGAAGATATGACTTTAATCGGCGTAAGGTGGAGAAAGATCGCTCGGCAGTGCAAGTAGTCACTGGAAACGTGCACAGCAATTGACAAAGAGTTCTAATATTTGGCAGCATCGTTGTTCTTTTGTAGGCATCTGCTGGAGATACTGGGATATTTTCTCTCATCTGTTGCCAAGTTTTCAGCTCTCCCTTCAAAGCTAACCAACAAGGAGGGGCTTCTCTATATATTTCAGCGCCTTGCAAAACATCCTCCACATCTTTGTCGCTGAAGTTATGGGACAGCAACTTTTGCAGCTGTCCAATTCTCTGCATGGGAGCGCTAGGGAACCTGGCTGACATTTCACTCAATATATAATCCAGAAAAGGAATATATATTGAAAGTCTGTAATATTCTTCAACAGACTGAGTCTGAATGTTCGCCCGATTCGTTTGACGGCCCGTGATTTTGGGGACCGTGATTTCTGCACCAATTTCATTTGCGATGGCCTTAGCCTGATTGAAAAGTTTTTTAAATGTGTCCGTGCTAGTTTCACGTTTCCTCTGCAAACTTGCTGTGGTCGCATTAATAAGCTGAACTGCAGAAATTATATCAATTTTAATGGCTTGTAATGATCGGGATAATGGCAGCGTGATTCCTAAAATATCAGAAAGGATTACCAAACTTACGAGAAATTCCGACGACATTATAGATTGGAGCAACGAAAATGGAGGTGAAGCAATTCTGTTTCCTTGATCTTCATCAGCCATTGTTTGCAATAATTCAGGAAGACATGGCAAGACGTCCAAAAACGTCAAAACCGCTTCATGTCTTTCCACCCATCTGGTCTCTTAATATATTCTGTTTTTCCTTTGGCAGATGAGCTTGCACTTCTTCTCTAATGAGATGTATTCGTTGAGCTGAGCCACGAAAGAAAGTTGCTACACTTGAATAACTAATAGCTAAGTTGGGTCGGTGGCTTGCACAGTGGGTAAAAAAGGCTGAAGGCTGAATGCTGGAAATGCGTGCCTAAACCCCTTTTATTCTACCGCTCATGTTGGCTCCTCCATTATATGCTTGACCCCGGCACAATGTAATGTCCAGGTTGAGGTTTTCCAACGCTTTCAAAATATGGTGAGTAATGCTTTCACCAGTAAGTTCGATAACTTCGACAAACATAAGAAAGTCTTCTTGTTTTTCGTTTGAATCTACATCGAAATAGCGAATACAAATGGCTAGTTGCTCTCAAACAGAAACATCTGTGGTCTCATCAGCCATGATGGTGAAATATTTTGACTTTTTAATTTTTTCCACTATTTTGTGTCTGCTAAGATCCGCACAGCATTCAATTAAGTTATTTTGTGTCGACTTGCTGATGTAGGGAGCGCTCTTAGTACACTTTTTCTCGTGTTCATGAAGTATCTCATCTACGGCATCGATTCGGAACTTTAACAACGCTCTGAAGTTTTTTTCTCCGTGTTCATAAGAACTTTCCGATTCTAAGCTACCGTCATCCCTATGACCTCTTAACGGTATGTTTTGCCTTCCACGTAGTATTATTGTTTTTATAATGGGTATGAGTTTTTTACGATTCTCTTCAGCTGTTTTCATTTCCTGGGATCTCATTTGGATAACAACATCCATTGATTTTCCTTCTATTATCATCAAAAAAATTTGAGATGCTACCACGTTCGCTTGGTGGTAATTTGTGCTCTCGTGGTGTGTGATCGTTTCGATTGCCTTCTTATATTTGGTCAGTGGTTCCGACACCAATTTTCCCAGCATCATTTGTACCCCCATCACGTCGACCAAAAAGAATATTTCGATTGGTGGTAACCGTGGACATCCACTAATCTCATATAATATTACTCTGAAAACCCCAATATTTTATTTATTTTGTTTTATTATTTCATTTATTTATTTGATATTCAATTCATTTTGGTCAGTCGGTTAGATATTGCGGAGCCTTTAAGCTGAAACTTTCAGCAGAGATCATCAACCCAAACACAACTTATATCACTTTTGTACTCGACGCATATTTGTCCAATCAAATTGGTTCATTTAATGTATCAATATCTACTGAAGATTCTTATAACATTCCATCTTTGATTTCAAAGTATCATCTGGAAGGCAGCAGCATTCAGCAAGGCTGCTTTCCATGCGATCCCATTGAAAAAGTACGTATTGAGTTGAACTTTCTTCTGATACTTGGTGCAAATCCATTCAATCAAAAATAGTAGAGATTCCTGTAAGATTCTCACTAACAATGCGTTAGTGAGACACGTGTTTCTCTTTATCATTGCGAAGGACCCTTCTTTAGTGAGAATCGAAACTGATGTTTTTTGTTGGAAAGTCACTTCAAAATATTACTCACTTGTCATCATCTGAAATCAGGAAAAACTCAAGAATCGGGTTTCAAAGATTTGACTGAATTCTATGCAAGCTTTGTCTTTTTTTTCAAATAATCCAATTTCAAATTTCTACAATATCTAATAGCATAAAGAATTGAATTCGAAATGTACCTGAACAAACAAAAAACAAAAGTTGTACCAAGCTTGAAAAGTATAAAAAAGCAATTCTATACTCGAATAAAGGACGATCCTATTCGTCATCTGTGCAACATTAGTTAATATTTCCTCTATATGTGAAGACTAGGCAGATGAATTGTGCAATATATGAAATTGTTCCGAATTAATTTGACATTGAAACGAAGTGTATCAAAAAGTAATGATTTCAATGAAGAGTCATTTATTTCTAATTGTTTCAATATGCACATACGTATGTGTTATAACGAATTATTATTGGAATATTTCAGGACAATTTGATTTGAACGTATTGATGGCTTTCATCTCATCGGCTAGACCTTGTTTCATAAAGTGAATTGTACAAATTTTCAGCTAGCTGAAAAAGAAGTGCTTCTTTTTCCTTGAGGGAATGTGAGATAAATAGTTCAGAATGAGGGAGGAAAAAATTGAAGGAGACGCAGAAAAAATCGAAAAAGAAAACGAATCGTGAGTATACGAAATTACTTTCTCTGTTTTTCCAAAGTTATCATCTCATCGAAGATGACATTTGAAATGTGACTGCATGCTATTGTAATTCGTATGCATTTCCTTTCGGAAATGATTGCTCTACTAATTAAATACATGAGACTCCAAAACTAATTGTCGGCGTCTATAAATATGTTGTTGATGTATTTCGCGATTTGAATCACTATTGAAAACTCCAATCAAGTATAGAAGCAGCATTATACCAAAAGAAAACTACCTTTCCTAATTTTTGAATCTATTGAAATCACGTTGGGGTTGAAAAAGAAATAAATTGCATTTAATCACTGATACATTAAATAGTTAAATGATGCAAGAAGATATAACAATAAATCAGTACCAGCAATTGATATGCGTAAATTAAGAATTATTACCAAAAAATATAAGTTTTCACTATGGAAATACAAAAACTAGTAGATCATTTTCAAGTATTGTTTTAAATTACTTCTAGTGTTTCTAATTCCATTTCAATTTATGGTGTGATGATTTATTCTGTAAAATGAGCAATTCCGAATAATCATGATATTATACTTGCTGGTCTACATTATAATATTTTTCAACGAAGATTTATTGATGTGCATATTTTATCCACGTTATATTTTTTGAGACACTAGCCGAATCAATTCGGTATTTTTGTACTTGTCCGCAGATTCTTGTTTTTCTTGCAGAAAGCACAATTTTCTTTATTGCGAAGGTCGATATTATCAATGATGTTCCACAACCATTTCTATTAATGACCCTCCTAAAACATGAGAGAGCCATAGATATATTTTTATACCAAAAAGGTGCATGGTTACCTAACCGTTGATTCCGTATCATTCTCATTTCAGAACAGACAGAAAAGATGCAAACACAAGCCCTTCCATATCTTATTTTCGTCTGGTGAGTAAATTTTGGTGCGAACGTGTTAAAGTATCATAATCTATTGAGAGAAGAAAAGTTACAAAGTTAAGTACAAAGTGGTTGAAATGGACATTTTTTCTATTTTGGGAAACTAAAATAATATCTTTCCAGATCGAGAATAGATAGAGAGAGAGATTTATTTGACTACGTCACGTATAGTAGTATTAGTAGTTATACATTTGTAGCAAGTCCAGAAATCATTATAAAATTATCAAACAAAAAATAGATAGATAATGTAACGTATGAAGTAAAATTACAAACATTTCCATGTCAACAACTATTTAAAAGCGATAATATTGCCTACCTAGTTAGTGAGTACATTCCAGTCAAAACGAAAATGAACAAAACAAGATGAAAATGAAACAAGATAAAAATTATACATGGTATGCTTAGGGACTTTCTGCATTCATATATTCATCAACTGAGTCTGAGTTGAAGAAATAGCAGAGCAGGTGTTTCTTGATTGTTAATTCAAATTTCTGTAAATTAAGTTTTTTTATTGTTTATGGAATTTTATTGAATAATTTGATATCGAGAGAATTTTTTATAGATTTATTAAGCCGATATCTGTGTAGATTTATGTTTCTTGTTGCATAGTCGTGATAGTCAGCAAGGACTGATAAATAAAAGCTGATGGAAAGAAGAAGAATGCCAATAAGCTGCTTGAACAATGGCTCACAAATGACTTCGATAATTTTCACCCTTGATGATCTTGACAGTCTTCTTTTGTAAAATAAAATCGTTTTTGGCTTTCGAAGAATTAGGAAAAGTAGAGGAGTTCCAAATATAATTGAACACAAAAAACTGATGATTTATAAAAAAAATGCGAAAAAATAAAAGAAATGAAAAAAATAAAGAAGAAAAACTGCATTTTAAGTATCTGAAGGATATTTCGATTGGTGGTAGCCGTGGACGACCCTTTTATTAAATGATATTTCTGTCGAATTTCTCTCTTTCTTATAACCCCAATATCTTATCAATTCATTCTGGTCAGGTGGTTAGAATGATACCTTCAAGTTGAAACTTTTGATAGAGATCAATAACCCAATATTTTTCTAACCTAATTGGTTCATTTGATATATCAATTTCTATTGAAGATGCTTACTTACCTCGAGACAAAATATTAGTCAGGTGTCAGGGTAATTCAAATCATCTTTTGAACAATCTGTTCAGGCCAGTCTCAAATTACCTCTAATTACCAGGGTAATTGATCGCTGTTGAGAAGTTTAAACTTCAACTCCATCGTTATCTTTGGTGCCGAAGCAATCTGTGGCATCTTACTGATTTTCACGCTAGTGTATTTGCTATTTCAACAAGAGGAAAACCCAGCAAATAACCCACAGTGCTATTGGGTCCATGGATGTTTTCGAACAAAATATTACCCCTAACTGTATTGGTATCTAAGTAAACTATCGCCAGGAAAAATTCTGCCTCGACAGCGGATTCAACCAGCAGTGAGGAAGCAGAATCTACGACAAAGCAATTTCAGTTCATAGTGCAGTTTTATATACCACCTGATAGAAAAAATTATGCATGACCACTTGTTACTCCTCCAGAAAGAAACATTTGTACATTTCAGTTCGAATTCTCAACGCCCTTGGACAAACTTTGCATACTCATTGCTTCACTATGCTCCATTGTTTCTGGGGTAATACAACCGTTCATGATGATACTTTTCGGTGACGTAACTGGATCTATAGTGATTTACGCATCGTCATTATACAATAACATTACTGAAGAAGAGAAATCCGTTTTGGACGAAACGTTGAGGAGCAATGTGCAGTACTTCGCGATATACGCTGGAGTTATTGGATTGGTGACTATAGCCACGACTTACTTGTCCATTGTTCTTTATAGTTATAGTTCTATCAGACAGGTGAGTTACATTTCTTAAATGTTTATGCATTTTGATAAATATATTTTAATCAGATATCGTCTGGCGATTGTGGTATCCGAAAATATATAGTGGAACTATCTTGGAGACATTGACATGTGATAAATTTGAGTCAGTGCTGAACTCACTCCTTGTACTCGAATAACATTTGTACTGATATTGAAGGCAAACGCAACCATTCTATTTGTTGATCATATAAAATGGTTTACGATTGAACAGCAGAGAGTAACTGATTTCATATTATTTATATCATATATAAAATTGATGCTATAGGGTTTCAATTATGCCTACCATATAGAAAGGGGGAGTAGCTTTTTTAGATGGACTGTCTATTTATTTTTGTGAATTATTTGAAATGTCTTCGAATGATATACACGAACCTATCAACAGAGAGTGCTTGTAATTTTTTTTTACATTTCACTTCTTTCATAGATGTAATTTCCGTTTTTGATTCGGAGGAAGAGAAACGAAATATAAATCCTCAAGCTTCATTGTCTTCATAAATATCCAAGCTCCTGATTTTCATATATATGTTCATAATACTCATCCATTTTTTTGTGTGTCATTTACATTATCTAGCCATTTTATGTGAAATTTTTTGAGTGAGTACAATTATTTTTCAATAAACCCTTTCAATTTAATTTCCGAAACAACCTCAATCCTGAAACGTGTGATATTATTTATTCCAGGTATTCCAGCTTAGAAAAGTATTTCTTGAGAAATTCTTGAACCAGGATATTGAATGGTTTGATAAGAACCAAACTGGTGATTTTGCAACGACATTTACACAGTGAGTATATCTTCAAAAAGAATATGAATACAAATATCATCCAAACTTCTTGTATAAGCTTTTCATTCTTCCTTTTGAGTTTATGTATGATAAAAGATATTACGATAGAACAAAATTAAGAGTTTTTGATCGTTTGGTAACTGATAAACAAAATAAAGGTAATGAAAATACAGAAATTGCTGAATAGGTTTCTGTTGAATATATAATTCAAAAATTTTCCCCAAGAACAAGATGTCAGACAACGAATGGTCAACCAATTTTTGATGTGTAATGTACCAAGAGAAAGCATCTCGTCCAGTGCATAGTTTTGAGGACGACAGTACTCTTCGCACTAATATATTTTCGAATGACCCCATATCAACACAAGAAACAAAATTTAGAGAGGCATTAGCATCAATAATATTAATGATAACATTGAAACGTTCTCTAGGAATGAATGATAAATAACATGGCCAAAATAATAGAATGGGGTGACATCAACTTGGTGGATTTTAAGGTTGGGAAAATCCAGTCACGTTTCTTCTCGAAGGAAGCCGATCTATCTCCAACTGATATTCAGATGTCAGGTGTAACTATCAGAGTCAAGTATTTCGATGCTAGGAATTACGGTCAGTAATAATATCTCATGGAATAATCATGTGGGATGGATCGCTAAAGGTGCTTCCAAGACGCTTGGATTTACATTTCTCGTCAGCTTCTGATGATCTACAAAGCACAGATACGGCCTATCTTAGAATACAGTTCCTATGTATGGAGCTCAGCACCAAAACATTAATTGAAAGTTTTTGATTCTATTCAGAGGAAAGGAATCCGTTTTGTTGGTGATTATTCGCCTACGGACTCGTTCACTTTGTTGAAGCATCATAGAAGGGTTGGAGACTTGTCTCTCTTCTATAGATATTTTCACGGTCGGTGCTCTTCTGAATTGTTTCACCCTTGGCAGTATCAACACGGATAACACGATGATTGCGGAATTCCTACCCCTTTGTTGTGAGCTTGGAGTCCTGTTGAACCTCTTTTGCTCAGAGATCTGTTTTCAATAGAACAGCTGAATTTTGGAACAACTTGCCGAGGGATTTTTTCCTGTGGTTTACAAACTTCAAAATTTCAAAATGAATGTTGATTCGTATCTCCTGTCCTTTGAGTCACGAGATGTTCCTAATACATTACAGGGCTTCCTTTTCTTGTGAATCTGCATATTTATAAAAAAAAGTTCACGTAAATCATCCCGTTCAAATATTGAAAACTTTTTATGATCGCACTGATTACGTCTTTTGATTGACCAGTTTTGAAGTGTCATCTCAGAAAACAACTTATTAAAAAAAAAAAAACATAATAAATCATTATTCAAAATATTAAAAATAATATTTTTATGATGAATTAAAATATTGAATACCTCCAATGGTTCCATATTCAATCGTAATATATAATTAAATTACAGGAATATGTCTAGAATTGAGGAAGGAATCGGCGAAAAAATTGGAGTATTCCTGTATTTTGAATCAACTTTCGTAGCCGGTATCATTATGGCACTTATCAAGGGGTGGAAATTGGCATTGGTGTGTATGGTATCACTACCAATATCTACCACCATCATGGGACTGATAACAATGGTAATTAGAATAGTCGATTGAATTTTTCGCGTACCAGTGATAGTCTTTACGGAAATCTATTAATGTATAGCTTGTCCAATCCATTTTGACACAGAACTAATAACGCATGTGCCCAGCAATCTCTGTGAAGAATACTAAGATGAAAAAACACCTATTATATGTGTTCACTGTGTTGAATTTCATTCCTAGAAGGTGTTTTTTCTTTCTTCATGGTCTACACTACCAGTGTGCAACTAGAAAAGTATTTGAGTTTGTGCCAAGAAGGATTGGATAAGCTGTACATGTATGTATGTATGTTTCTATTGTTCGCTCATTGATCTGGAATCATTTTCGAGAACTAATAGACATATATCTATTAGTAGTATGACGATCAGTCAAACAGCTAACAATTTGAGCAACCAAAATGGGTTCAACTTTCACTCTGATTGTCTACTCTACGTCCGAGTCACTGGTATTTATAATACGTTTCTTTGAATTCTGGTCCGACAGACGGAACTTATGGCACCATAAAAATGTATATCGTATCAGTTGAAGCTGATGAAGAAATTGAATATCTCAACTTCACTGCTACATTTGTAGAATCAGTACGCAGAAACATTCTTATTTACAGATAACTTTGTCAATGCTTCAATTCTTTTATATCTGAATGTTCTCAAATTGTGAACATGTTCCATTTCTATGAATCTCGTTACAGATCTCGACAAAGTTCTTCCAACAAGAAATGGAGTCCTACGGATCCGCCGGTGCCATAGCTGAAGAGGTCCTCAGCTCTATAAGAACTGTAGTTGCTTTCGATGGTCACGAGAAAGAAACAGAAAGATACAATAAACACCTCATCGAAGCAAAGAAAAACAACATCAAAAGAGGGTTTTTCAACGCTTTGAGCAACGGTTGCTTGTGGTTCTTCGTGTATGCGTGCTATGCTTTGTCTTTCTGGTTTGGTGTCGGTTTAATTATCGACGAAAGAGATTTGCCACCGGAGGAACAAGTATACAATCCCGGTAATATGGTTTCTGTAAGTATTTCACATTTTGTAATACAAATCATGTTATAAAACGATATGAAGCTTGAGTTTTTTCGAGGGATCACTTGTGGCTAATCGGCTGTTCAAAGCAAGAACACAGTAGGAAATTGCATTTCAGAAAACATTGAGAAAATGCCTTTTCAATTTAATTTCGTAGCCTCACTCTTTTTATTGAGACTCACTCACGGTACCTAGAGAAACTGTAGTAGTACCTCAGTTATCATTGGGGAATTTCAAAAAAATCAGTAATTGAATTCGATACTGCGATATAATTCATGGTTTTTTGTGGTACTTTTGAATGAAATTGAATGCGAGTCACATGAAAGAAAACAGTGACTGCTACTGCTACTTTTTATGACGAATCCATGGAAAAACACAGTATAGCCCATCCAATCCATCTTGGCACAAACTCAGATACTTTTCCAGTTGCACACTGGTAGTGTGGACCACGACAAAAAAAGAAACACCTTCTAAAAATAAAGGTCAAGTCAGTGAACAGATATAATAGGTATTTTTCAATCTTGGTACACTCCACAGAGATCGCTGGGCATGTACGTTATTATTCCTGTGCGCCAAGATGGATTGGACAAGCTGTAACTGCTTTCACTTTGTTACTCTAATTTCGATAGTTGAATTGACGAAGCATTCAAAAAAAACATCGAGAGATATTATTGTGTTCTTAAATGTGAAAAGAAAAAATTTTAGATTGAATAAGTTTTTATTCGAATGTCATTGCCGCAGTAACATTAATATTATGAAAAATAAACTGAAAACTAATATTGAAACATTATTGAAATGAATTCCTTGTTATAAAAGATATGGGAATTTCTTAACTTCAATGACTAAAGGAAAAACATTTTCAAAAGTGAACAAATAAATAGTGTTTTCTATGAAGGATTATTTGGAAACCTCAATTTATCGTTGATCGTATTATTCTTGAACCTGCTGAACACACGGTGATGCTGCAATCGATCATCTTCTTCATCAACAAAGACTGATAGATCCATGATGGAAATCAGGGCTACGTTGCAGTTACTTGACTGGAGGGAGGGAAAATAGTTCTGCGCTAGTCAGAAAATAAGTTGTATGACCATTCACAAGCACAGTAATTACATATCCTATCAAAAAAGTAAATGCTATGCGCTTACTGTGTTTCTCCGTAAGAAATTGTATATACTGTGTTTTGTTTCAGTTTCTCCATCGAAGTCGGAGCAGTTTTTGTGTTAGGGTCACGTGATAACTCCGCTATTTATGAACCGATTATGATTTTTGAAATACAGAAATGCGTAGCAAAACATAGTAAATGCGTTTACGCTATATTCTCAAATTTGACAGCCGATATAGAGAGAAAACCGATTATATTATAGATAACCTCACTTGTTTTATGAACAAATCAACTGTCCATAGATGAAAAACATACACTGCCAGTCAATGTTATTCATTATTGTTTATTATGTTTATTTTTCAGAACACCAAAATTTCTAGCTCGATTTTCCACCAGTTTTAACATGTTCATGCTACATAAAAGTGGAAGTGACTTTTTTTTTGGGATTTTTCAGTAGCATAATAGTTCACATCTGAAAGATAATCTGCTGAATCGAAGGATTGGCTATCTCCTTCATATAAATTTCATGTAATCCATAATCACAACGATTTTAAAAATGTATTTTTTTTAATACAAGTTGAGCTCTGTATTGATGAATTATGCATGAGCGCTATTGAATTAATATACAAAGTGTAACATAAGTTCCTGGTAGATGCGCCTGGCCTCGTTTGAATTTCTGTCAGCCACGCCGTAAGCAAAAACCAGCCATTACCCCACTCGTGAAGTCGGACATGATACCAGAAAATTCGTTTTACAAACCCCGAACTGTGAATTTTTCAATGGATAGTTGAAAATGTGACAGCAAACTTTAATTTTGATAAACAAACGTTCATAGCCTCCTTCATTCTTAATTTGCAAGTGGAGAGTGACATAATTTATTGAAATCAAATTTGGCTATACTGATTGAGCAGTTTGCTAATGCACAGTGCAGAAGTCTGTCCGGGTATACTGCGTATAATTTTTGATGAAAATAACTAAAATTGCAAAAAACTCATGAAACGAATAGCCATGTTTTGAAAAAGTTCAATAATCTGTATTTCGGAAATGAATCATTTTTTGAAAACATTTTATAGAAAAAAGTTGTTTATTTTGACGAGTTCCATCAAATACTTAGTTTTTGTAATGTTCTCAGCAACTCTACTTAGTGTCCTAGGAGCTGAGTAATATGCATCGATATAGAACATTTTAAATATCTCGAAAACGATCACTTCCAGCGTTGTTGAGGAAGTGTACCTTTATTACTTGGAGAAGGTGTGGAAATCAGATATTCTAATGGAAAGTACCAAAAGGTCACTGTCAAGGAGCTTATGGCAGTTTCAAATGAATAATGACAGCGTACGCAGCGCCCTCTAGATGTTACATGAAAATGAATACGAAATTATGATTTACCAAGTCATAAAAAACCTGGGTACCAAATTTCATACAAATAACTTTTTTTTGCAAAAGTTACTTTGGTAAGGCGAACGAAAAAATTCAATTTCAACAACCTGTATCTCCCAAACGAAACATTTCCGGATACAAGTTTATGTACACTTTTTTCAATATTTTATTGTACTTATGTTATAGGGTATAACATAAGTTTGTGACTTTATCTTGTATCTGAATGAAGTTATGTATTTCAGGTCTTCTTCTCTACTCTGATAGCAACATGGAACTTTGGCATGGGTGCTCCCTTGCTGGAGGTGTTCAGCGCAGCTCGTGGGGCAGCCCAGAAGATCTTCTTTGTTCTGGACAGCGAACCGAAAATACCGAAAAACAAAAATACAGGAAAAAAACTGGATAGATTTCGGTCGACTATCAAATTTGAGAACGTATTCTTCAACTATCCAACTAGACCAGATGTGAAGGTGAGTGCTTATTTCTGTAATATCTTAATCAATTCAAATTTCTATTTACTTAAGTAGAAACAGGTCAAAACCGTTTCCCTTTCCACAAGGCTGGCAGTTCAATCACACTGAATCTCAATAACATTTTTCAATAATAAATATGCCTAAATAACGACGAAAACGATTTGCTTTGTTATTTGAAGAAGAATATTTTCGACTTCTTGAATGAGGAAGTTTATTGAATGAATCTATAGCCACTCTATAATCTGATGAAACACTGTTTCAAACGAATCATTGTAAACTGAAATCTGATCTTTTTCTGCATATAGTGCTTTTCTTCAATGTACTTCAATGCACATCAACAGTTTATTCTCATTTAGTTACCGATTTTACAAATAAATAGGCACCACGTAAACTTTTTCTAAAATGCTTCGAAACAAAACTCAACAGGGGAACTGTATTTGCGAATATACTGGAAACTACTGTTGGCCCTTTAATCAGCGAAATCCTCGAAGGAAATCCTGAAGAATTCGATAAGGATATGTAAGTAACACCACATTCCTCCAGAGAAGTAAGAAACTATTTGGATAATACTTTCACTGGTCGTTGGATTGACCGTCGAGGTCCAACGGAATGGCCAGCCCGCTTGCCAGATTTGACACCTTCAGACTTTTTTCATGAGGCTATTTGAAGGAAAAGGTGTACAAAACTGAACCTACTTCAATATTATAGGCTGTTATTATGTGCATAAGTTCAAGACAACCATTTCGAGCATCTTCTGAACTGAACTCATTTTCTCAAATTATGGAGTTAATAGTGGATATATTGAAGCAATTATCAAATGTTCCGCCATTTTTTAGTAGGTGAAGATATTGACTTTATATTCCAGGGTTGTGTAGTATTTATAAGGGGCTTGAAAAGGATGTATCGCAAGACCCCAATTTTTATTCCCAGATGGTGCTCAGTCGTCATCTTTTCAGATGTGATTCGTTGGTAATGAGATTGTAGTTTTCAGAATGAATAGGGATAGTAGTTGTTATCCTTCCATGGTAGTGGATGCCTTGTTTGGGTTTTTGAATAACTAATCAAACTTACATCGGGAGAAATTTCAAATAGGAACTTTGATATCAATATTTCATAGATGAAATTTTCATTCACGTCATTGATTCTCACAAAAATTCAACACTCAACGTTTCTGCAGATTCTTCAAGGACTCAATCTTCAAATAAATTGCGGTGAAACCATTGCTCTAGTTGGAAATTCTGGCTGCGGAAAATCAACATGTATTCAATTACTTCAAAGATTCTATGATCCCATTATTGGAAATGTAAGTGTATTATTTTGGTAAGGAATTATCTTTGATATAAAGAATGTATTCAATTCACTAGAATCCTACTCAACCAACAAGTCAAGATATTTTATGTCTAGAACTCCATTATTGTGTTTTTATTGCTCATATACCAACCACATAACTTTGTACCCCCAACCAGACTAGAAATGTTCCCATCGATTTATTTTAGGTATCAATTATTTCATCAATGATTTTCATTATTTTCAGATCCTTCTCGACGATGTCGACATAAAGGACCTTAACTCCAGTTGGTTGAAGCAGAGAATCGGCGTTGTGAGTCAAGAACCCGCCCTTTTCGCAACAACAATCGCAGAAAACATCAGGTACGGTAAGTTATCAGCTACTCAGTCGGAAATAGAAGAAGCTGCTAAGAAAGCCAATGCCCATAAGTTTATCACGACTCTACCACATGGCTACGAGACTGTTATCGGTGAAAGAGGTGCTCAACTATCAGGAGGCCAGAAGCAAAGAATTGCCATCGCCAGAGCTCTGGTGAGGAAGCCAGAAATACTTCTCTTGGATGAAGCTACGTCTGCTCTGGATACCACGAGTGAAGCGGAAGTACAAGCAGCTTTAGACTCGGTGAGAGATATTCCTTGTGATATACACATGTAGTTATATTCTCATACCTGATACATCGAATCAATAATACACATCTGATTATCTTTATAGACAAATCATTTGTTATGCAGTTTTTCGTTACCTCTTCTCGCAATCTCCTTTCACAGTAAACATTTTCCCATCTCTGGGATTGCTCTGGAGGTTCCAGGCCTGAAACTCGTCTTTATTTTCAGTTGGTCTTCCATTCAGTATTAGTGGCCACTATACAATCTGGAGAAATAACCAAGGCTTTCTGTTGCGCTCTTGTTGTTGTTGTTTTGTGCAATTCATCGGTGAAATAAACATTCCAATAGATTCGAAAATAAACAACGTATGTTTGGGCAGCTACAATATGTTTTATCTCCTTTCAATGATGAAGGAACAGCGCTTCTGTATGCAAACTCGTAACCAAATTTTACTACTGTCTATTTTCTCTACCCTCTCTTTTGCATCTACTGATCCCATATTTTCCTCACTTCTGAAATGAACTGAAATTTCAGATTAGTGAAGAGTGCACTACGATAATAGTAGCTCACCGTCTATCAACCATCAGAAATGCACATAGGATAGTACTCATTGCTGATGGGAAAGTCAAAGAGATAGGAACTCATTCAGAACTGATGATAAAGGAAGGAGCATACTTCAACCTAGTGAACTCTCAGGGTCTCACTGATACGAGTGAAATGAAAGGTAGACTATAATCATTTCATTCCATCATTTCATCAGAAAATATGTTTTGAATTTGCCAGGAAATCAGTTATTCATTATTGTATTTTCTCTTCGGTATCAATTCACGTCTTTTTACCTCTTTTGTATTATAGAATCTACTGATTTGTTTCAAAGATTACGAATCTATATCAAAAAATATATAAAAACCACTACTTCGCAAAAATATTCCAATAGCAATTATTTTTTTAAATCGAAACTAACTTTTCGGGTGACTTGTTATTATTTAACTTCTTTCAACAATTGCTAGGATCTGTTATAATTTGGAATCCATTGATATTATTTGCTATTGGTCAATTCATGAGTTTTTCAAATGAATCATGAAACCAAACAAGGAATCTTGCTCACATCGGCCTCAAAACGTTTGAGATAACATATGATATATAAAGCTAATTTCTTCTGTATTCATAGGTGACAAAAGAATGAGTAAAGCATTGAGCTGGTCCAATAAATCAGAGGATATTGACGACGAACAGGTCGAGGAAGAGGTATCTGTAAGTTTTTACTTCAATATAAAGAATGTGCAAATGATTATTATAACTTTTTTTCAAGGAAGAACAAACTGCCTCAAAGAGTGTACTGATGAAAGTGCTCAAGATGTCTGCACCAGAATGGTACTTGACTTCTATTGGGTGTATTGCTTCTATTCTCACAGGTGCTTCGCTACCAGTTTATGGGTTAGTTTTTGGAGATATAGTTGGAGTAAGTGAAAAATGATTTCGAAACAATTCTGTAAAAACAATTCTGCTTGGCAACAATAACTGTGGATAAAATTATATGAATCACCGCATATGAACTTAGGTAACATGGAATATTCATTTGCAGGTTTTAGCTATAGTGGACGACCAAGAAGTGAGATCAAGGAGCAATATGTTCTGTTTATATTTTCTGATACTTGGAGTGGTGACAGGACTAGCAATGTTTCTTCAGGTGAAAATTCATCACTATCTAGAAATAAAGTGTCTGAGCTGAGCACCCACATAGTAACAGACAACGCATATATATAGGTCATCATAGTTCATTCAAGATGATGTAGATGGATTTTCTTCATTCGATGGATGACAACAGGCGATTGGCTTTTTGCTACCTCCTGATATTTTCACTATAGTTCAGTGGTCATGCATGTGTTGTCTGAAGAAATTATCTTATCAACAAACGGTTTGCTGAAACTGAAGACTGTATCATCACATACAATTTACATTTTGATAAAACATATTCGTCTTCTATTCGAGAAACATCTTGCTGAATGAATATTCATACACCTACACATATACACATACATATAAACCCACCAACATATTCAACAAATTTTCATTAATCTGGACATGACAATAAAGATTTTCAAATATGACGAACATTCACAAAGAGCCTATTCATCACAGTTCCATGAACATGAATGAAAAATCAATGTAATGAGTCGAAAAATATTTGATATCTATGGAAATAAATACAAAGACATTTCAGTGGATTAAACTCAATATGAATAGAGAATGTGTCAGGATTCGATTTTGACAGAATAATGGCTTACCATCGTCTCTCAATTATGCACTGCACTGAAAATATTTTGCAGTAACTGGTCACTGCAAACCCCTCCAGAAACGAATTTCATAAATAATATTATGAAAAAGAGGTGTCTGTATGAATTTTTTCTTCTTTATTCACTTCAACGTTCAAACTCTTCTAACCTAAGAGCGTAAACTTTCACGCTTTTTTTGGGTTTGTTTGCAGTGGTCCACAGGTTTTCACTCCTGACGTTTCGCCTACAGCTGTGGTAGGCATTATCAAAGTCTATTAATCAGTCTTCTTACCTAATTTGTTGAGCGACAGGAGTATATCATCATCACTATTTTTTCACATCCAGATGTTTTCATTCGCCATCGCTGGTGAAAAACTAACCTTGAGAATGAGAAAGAAAACTTTCGAGGCGATGTTGAAACAAGAAATGGGATGGTTCGATAGAAAAGAAAATGGAGTCGGAGCGCTTTGTGCACAGTTGGCTGGAGATGCTTCTAGCGTACAAGGGGTGAGCTGAATATTTTTATAATTTTCCCCTGAGTTGAATTCCTTTCATTTTTTTCATTTTCAGGTAGCTGGTGTACAAATTGGCACTTGTATGAATTTTTTGTCAACTTTCGTTCTCACAGCTGCTTTCTCGTTCTATTACGAATGGAAATTAACTCTTGTTCTACTTTCTTTTTGTCCTTTTATATTCTTCTCCATATATTTTGAACAGAAATCTCTACAGGCAGATGCACTGAAGAATCAAAAAATGCTCGAGAAGTCATCAAAGGTAATGTCACTAGTAGTTATTAAATTCGTGAATTTGAAAAGTATTCACAAAGAATGATTTTTCTGATTGAGATGATCTGTATTATAAAGATTGTTAATAACATGAGACTCAAATCAAAGCAGAAAATGTCAATAATTTTCCCATCACCAAAACACTGCTTTTGCTTTTTCCTCTTCAGGTAGGATCATAGCGCTTCTTTGTTTCAGTTTGATCTATTATTATTGTTATGTTCAACTATTTTTTGCAATCAAAACTCATTTGTGACAACACTTTTTCAGTTAGCCGTTGAAGCAATCGCAAACATCAGAACTGTCGTGTCTTTGGGATGCGAAACAGTTTTTCAGGAACTTTACGTGAAGGAACTCCTGCCATATCAGAAAGTTGCTAAGAAGAAATGCCACTTCAGAGGTTTTGTCGTGGGTTTGGCGAGGAGTCTCTTGATTTTTGCCTACGCCATTGGTATCACATACGGCGCTAAACTCATAATTGATGGTGAATTGGATTATGGCACGGTTTTCAAGTGAGTATTTGAAAAGCGATGGATTTCCACAGATCTCATATCCAACGATATGAGTTCTGCATGACATACATGACAGAAGGCTACATCATACCAAAAACAATTTACAATACAATACCTTCATTACTTATTTTGAGATACATTTGTTTGTAAATATTCCTTAAGAGAGTAAAAACCTCTTCAGAATAAAAACTTGGATTCCTATTTCATGCCAAGAAATACTTCACTTCTCTTGGCACTTGACAATCCCCAAAACCGTAGTCAGTATTTCAATCTAGATTTTATCTGAGCATGATATAATCCCAAAACTTGATTCTTAGTTAGGAAAGGTTTCAGATTCCTGAACTGGTAAGAGAAAGAGTTGAGTTTGTGTGTTAGTGGGAATCATACAGAATGTTGTAACATTTGGTGTTGTACGGATTTCCATCATATATCGGCTAGTCGAATTATCTATATTCTTTCAATTCCAGAGTATGCGAAGTAATGATAGTTGGATCATGGTCAATTGGTAACGCTTTATCAATATCCCCGAATTTCCAGAAGGGCCTTGTCGCAGCTTCCAGAATAATTGCTCTTCTAGAGAGAGTACCTGTTGTTAGAAATATCATCAATCCGGTGAAATCCATATGGGTAAGTTGAAAATACAAGTCTTGAAGTGACTTCTTGAGTTCATCTATTCAAAAAAGAACCATATCTTCAGCAAAAATCACAGAAAAATGAAAATGTTTCAAATTCTTATGATATCTGATTATCGGAAATATTGATAAATTTGCCCTGATCCCTATAAATGCAAAATTCTGGAAATGCAGAATTGATTACTTTTTTGGGTTACGAATGATATTTTTCATGAATAAAGATATCAAATTCAGAAAATATATCAAAAGAGTTCTATACTTTTCCATGGCGACTTTAGGAGTCAATCTGATTCTTCAAGTCATTTGGAATATTCTTATGGAGAAAGGAGACAGGGCAAAACATTTCATTTTGAAGTTTTTGCACATCAAAGTATTTGTCGGGTAAAAATGGATATAATAATTTACCAATCTTCAGTTCATTGCAAACTGCACGATACTCCGTTATCTTGACCACTAAGATTCTGTTTTACAAGTATGGAATTGAAATTCGAATAGCCATTTTCGGCATAACATTCCTAGCAAATGTAAGAATACCTGTCAGTTATTCCTAGTATCAATGCGAACTATGAAACGACTAATTTCAACTATTTTCTCACCTGCTGAACCAGCTCCTATAATTCAAATAATACTAAGAATTCATTTCTCTTTCAGGATAATGAGAATCTGGAGTACACCCAAATTTATTTCTCATACCCCACTAGACCATCTGTTTCAATTCTCAATGGACTCAACCTATCGGTCCTGAAGGGAAAGACTGTTGCTCTAGTAGGGTCCAGTGGTTGTGGAAAGTCCACAATAATCCAGCTGCTAGAAAGATTTTACGACCCAGTTTACGGGGAAATATCCATTGGCGGTGAAGATACCAGAAGAATGGATATACGCTTCTTGAGATCCCAACTGGGAATAGTATCACAAGAGCCGAATCTCTTCGACAAAACTATCGCCGAAAATATATCTTATGGAGCAAATTACAGAAATGTTGGTATGGATGCGATAGTTGAGTCAGCGAAGAATGCGAATATTCATAATTTTATCGTTTCGCTCCCAATGGTGGGTATTGTATAAAGACGCCAACGTTCTGGTTCGCAACATTGTATGTATTCTAGGGTTACGAGACCAAAATTGGCAGCAAGGGGACCCAGTTATCTGGAGGACAGAAACAAAGAATTGCGATAGCTAGAGCCCTAGTCAGGAACCCGAAAATTTTGCTCTTGGATGAGGCCACATCAGCATTAGACAATGAAAGTGAAAAGGTACACGATCTTGCAGATTTTTCAGAAATAAAATATGCATGTAATGAGGTGAGGTTCATTATTGAAATCTCAATCTCCGTAAGAGATCAGATTTTATAACGCAGTTTAGAAATGAATCATCATCATCGTTCACTTCGACTAAAAAATCTGTTGATATCCCAATATGTCATTAGAATGTAATCAAATTTGGTGACAGTTGCGTCCAATGCATATGTTTTAGTTTGGTCATTCAAATTATGGAAGAATACCATTTTCATCGAAGGTTTGGATATATGGGACAACCAACTATAATCGTGACGTCAATATATCCGAGTTATTAAAATTGAAAAATGTAATATTTTGCAGGAACTGATGAAGTTATGATGAATATCCCTGACATTGGTCGAACATAGGGTTGTAAAATATTTTTTTACAGATTGTACAAGAAGCCTTGGATAATGCAAGAAAAGGTCGTACGTGCATAACAATCGCCCACAGACTCACAACCATTCAAGATGCCGACATCATTTGTGTACTTAGGGAGGGATTCGTTGCAGAAATGGGAACTCACCAAGAACTTCTAGAGAAGAGAGGATTGTATTATAAGTTCTACAAATTACAATCTGGACAAATGTGAACCAGAACGAATCTAGTCTTTTATTTCTAATCATTACACGTCACATCTCTCTATCCCTAAAAAGTCACACAAGATATCAAGCAGGTCTCTACTTTGTCACCAGCATTTTTTTAGGTGAATAATGAATACATGAAGACAGAGCTGTAGTGACAGAGTTATTGGAGCAAATTTTTACAGTCTGCCTTCCCGAAAGAAAGTGCTTAGAGCCACAATAAATCGTAATATGCAAAAAAGTGCTGTGGGGTAACTCATGTGAAACCTTTGTTCCGTTTGTTAGAACACACTGTACGTCCTATAAATTTCTATTTCACGATTTAAAAAAGTCAGTTGTAAACGGCATACCTCGGGCATACTGTTTAGTACATTTAGTTTTTATTTATTTATTATATGGAATCAATTCAATTCGAAATTCTCTTGAGAAGAATCAATTTATTTAAACGAAATTTGAGTTGAGTGATATTACTGATATTTTTGAAATCTTCGGGTAATTTATTATTCCACTATAATAATTCATAAATAAATATTTCTTGTCAAACAACAGAGCTAGCAGTATCAGCTTTTAATTTCAATTGTATCCATTGATATTTTTAGTAACAATTTCATTTTTTCATAAACTTTATATTCAATACTATTTATATCTATATCAACTCTACTACCTTCATATATCACTTATTTTGGGTTGTCGTAAATAACTGAAGGTTTGATAATTTTATAATTTGTGTCTTCAAATATGTTGTTTGCAATAAACTTTATTAATTCAATGGGGATTCCGTACATAGTTATTGCAAAAATGAATTCAGTTCCGAACGTGGAATCTCACACATTATAAAAACTTCTCTACCAATTATGGTAATGAAAAAATATTTATTCAACCTTTCGTATCTATCTAACGTTGATAGTGCCATGATATTTGAAGACAGTAATAAGGTGCTCATTTGAATGTTCAACACACCTCAACTGATATTGATGACATGTTCTGACAATTTCGACACTTTTCAAGTATTCACATACCTACTGAGGGCTGTGTCACATACCCAACGATTTTAAAAGGCAGTTTTTCATCTGTTTGTGTCGATTTGAAATGTGTGCTTTAGTTATTGGGTACAATCACCAGTATATTTTGTGATATAACCAAGTAATTCGCAAGTGAGTATACGTATTGTCTTTTGTTGGTTCAATCATCGCCAAAATGTTTTATCCAGTTGGGTTCAGTCCGAATAATGTGTATTGTGGAGTTTTGATTGTTGTGGCATACACGTATCTGTCACACTTTGCTTGATATACCGCCATAACTTCCGTAACATCTGGTATAGTGAATGGTTTAAAATGTCCAAAGGATAACCCCCTACATTTCAACATTTTTTAATTCTTCAGACAACTCCAGTTTTTCGAAGTAACTTCAAATATTTTATCTAGATGGCCATGAACGGATGATGTCAGGAAATAAAGTCGCAAAGTTACTGAATAATATGTTAAGCATTACAAACGAGACTATTGGCTTATGATTCATTTCTTCCGTCGAGTGTGCCATGGATGATAATTCATTTTCTTCTGTAGAATATAGCACGGAAGCCCTATAATGTTCAAAGAACACTGCACGAATCAAGGGACAGGAGATACGAATTAACATTCACTTCGAATTTTTGAATTTTCTAAGACTCAGGAAAAACCTCCTTCGGTGAGAAGTTCTAGAGTTCAGGTGTTCTATTGAAAATATCTCTGAGCAAGACAGGTCTCTAAGCTCACAAAAAAGGGGTGGTAATTCTGTACTCGTCGGGTCATCCGTGTAGATACTGCCAAGGGTGGAATGATTGACGACAATTCAGGAAAGCACCGGCCTCGAAAATATCTGTGGAAGAGAGACAAGTCTCTGACCCTTCTAGGATGCTTCAACAAAGTGAGCGAGTCTGTGAGCGAAGTATCACCAACAATATCTCAACATACGGAAAATACCGATGGGCTGGATGTTGCTAATTGGGATATCTCTCAGCATACAATTTAGCTGAATTCCTTGAATTTTCTTGAAATTCGCGCAACATCAATAGTATATCCACTCTTTCACCTCGGCTCGCCAATACATAAAATTTATGTAACTGTCATCATCTAAGTGAGTGCGTTTTGTGTAAGGTCACTTTAATGCAAAATATGTATGCATATTTTCTATCCATGGCACATTTGACAAAAGTGAAACATTATTCTTCAAAATTTATTAATAATACATCATTCATGTTCTTATCTTTGATCAAATCGAAAGTGAATAAGTATCACTAGATCAGACAATGATTATTCTTTTTGAAAGTGCTTGCCAAGTTATGATTAATTCAATTCAATTCTTCTTATAATTCATTTCATGAATTCTCTTATTTCCTTTGTGTCAAATTTTCCATATAGTTTGTTGAAACATGCTTGAGAATAATTGAATATCTCAGTCAATAAGAGCACTATCTCTCAAGAATAAAGTTCTGTTCTTATCTCTTCAGCCTGAAGGTAAGTCGTCCTTATTGAATGTCCAATTCGAGTTGAGAACATCATTTCGCTATCACGTGACTAGTCCAGTCATATAATCCTATTCGAATAGACATTTGTACAAAAAAGCTAATTTTATTATATTATAATCTCCAGTTAAAAATTATCTGGGAGAATTTGCCTTCTTCCATTTATCAGCTGAATAGTCACAATATATAATTTTTCAATGCCCTTCACAAAAAAAACATTCATTATTTGTTATATTCATTATTCAGAAGGAATACTAATTTCTCAATATTATAATCTTTATCTATGAATGATTTCAAGAATTGGTAAGGAATTTTCAAAATTATTATTATTTTCATTTCAGGAAATTCAACGTTCCAACATTTGAAACATTGCTGTGAAGTTAGGTTTTTTCAGTCGTATTGAAGCATAGGAATCTTTGTTCCACTTATATAATATAATATAAACTGAAGAGTGGTAGTACTTACTATTGTATTCGAAGCGGATAGAGATTGTCGAAATAAATGTAGTTAGTCATTGTTCAAATTCTCTACGAAGGTAGATTGTTCAATAGTTGAGAAAACGACGATAGAGAAGTGAAATTCTATAATTGAACAGGGATCTGAAAATAATTTGTTCATAATAACATCGAAATAAATGGGGAATTCGAAAATTCCTTATGAATTGAATTGCAAATGTCAAATGTTGAGAAAAATCAATTCTTACACCAATTTGTAGTGAATTGTTCTGATCTGATTGATCAGTTCTCGAGCGGATATATCAACAGGGATTCTATAAAAATCTTGGTCCCTATGGATCAGAAACGGTTTTTTGGTGCAGATGGTATTCACTATTGAAAAACGCCATCATCTCTTGGATTACCAAAGACTCACACACAAAGCATCTATAGCAATGATATTACAGAGTTTGGATATAAGTGTATGACGGAACATAAATCATTGAAAACAAACTGAACGTGACTCAAAGAAGATATTGTTTCTTATGATCGAACTTCAAGGAATTCAAAACAATCGGAAGATACACGGTCAGAAAAAAAAACAATGACAATAATAATATTCTGAAATTTTATCCAGACTATTCTGTTGAATTGGTAGTTCTGAATGGTAATGGTTCGGACTTCAAATCAAAATAAAATTTTTGGTCAATGATGAAATTAGGAATTGATTGATCAAAGGAAATACTGTTGTTACAAAAATATATGAAATATGAGTCAAAAAATTATTTACATAACGAAATGAATGAAATAATATTGTTTGAGGTATCGAATGTGAAATACTAGTCAAAAAATGTAAATAAAGAAATTGAATGGAATATTTTGAAAAATTGTTGAAACCAAGTTTCAAGTTGAGTTTACTCACGAAGTTTCGATTGCTGGTATCCGCAATCGTCTTCGGGTGATTACTGACAAAGGAAACGCCACAGTAGTGATGGACGCTGAACAGTATGAGGCAAAAATCGAGGAAGTGCTGCAGAAAGGAAAATACGGCGAGCTATCCAGAGACCCCACTTCATCGATAGAAAGAAAGGTATACCTAACATTGAAGAAATACCAGGTTTTTCTTCCAGACAAGGAGAGATCCTCACTAACGCCCCATCACAGCAAGCCACCTCACCTCTACGGGCTTCCGAAAATCCACAAGACGGACGTACCTCTCAGGCCGATCATTAGCTCCAGGAACTCAGCAACCCACAGGCTCGCGAAATTTCTACTTCCCATCCTACAGCCACTACAAGGAAACTCCTCGTCCTTTGTGAAGAACTCCAGACATTTCGTTGATATCTTGGGAAGAATCGAGGCCAAAGAAGGAGATCAGCTGATCAGTTTCGATGTGGAAAGCCTCTACACTAACGTTCCCGTCAAAGAGGCACTCGAGATCATCAAAGAGAAGCTGAGAGAGGACGATACTTTGGAAAATAGAATAACACTACCAATAGTGGGCATCATGAAGTTGCTGGAATGCTGCGTTCAGAATTGCTATTTCCAGTTAAAGGATCGTTTCCTCAGCCAAGATGAAGGACTACCAATGGGATCACCATTATCACCGGTAATAGCCAACATCTACATGGAGTGGTTCGAAGCATTCGCCATCGAACAGGCCAAGAAGAAACCCCGCGTCTGGTTGAGATATGTTGACGATACGTTCATAGACCACGGATATGCAGAATTGGACGCATTTCTAGAACACCTGAACAACGTGAGGCCCACAAGTTGACAATGGAAAAAGAATCTCAGAGCAGACTGCCGTTTCTCGACATGGAGGTGAAAAGGACCAGAAATTTATGGGAAACATCAGTCTACAGGAAACCAACCCATATTGGACAATACCTGAATGAGCAATCCAATCACCATCAATCTATGAAGCGAGGAATCGTTAAGTATCTGATTGATCGGGCAATCAATCTTTGTAACACCAAAGAAAGTCTAGACAAGGAGCTGAGCAACATAAGAAAGGGTCTTCAAAAGAATGGATTCTCAAAGAAGCTGGTGGATCGAACATTGGATCAAACATTGGCCCGGACGAATCAAAGGAACACTAAGGAGATATTGGAACAGCAAAATATTACCATTCAGACTTTCAGAGAGGATCAAGAGAATAGGAGGGAAATACAACGTCAGAGTTTGTTTTCGATCAGGGAACACAATACAAAGCCGAGGTCATACACAAGGAGGAGCACTGGTTCAAGAGGAAATTCAAGGAAGCCGCCTACATCCTCAACAACGATGCATTCAGTCATGCCAGCGTGGAGATCCGGAATGTGTGGAGGCCGCTTATCCAAGGCATGGACCGGCTGCGGCTCGATGAGAGAGAATTTCGCGCCAGTACATCCATCTCCCGCTGAAGATCGATCGGCACACTTCTAGTAGTAGCACCTGCTCGCCTCCTTGGTAGTAGCACCCTTTCCCCCACCATAGGGAAATCGGAGGGCTTTATAACCGACCACACCTCGAAATATTGTCAGTAATCACCCGAAGACGATTGCGGATACCAGACATCGAAACGTCGTGAGTAAACTCAAGTTGAAACTTGGTTTCAACAATTTTTCAAAATATTCCATTCAATTTCTTTATTTACATTTTTTGACTAGTATTTCACATTCGATACCTCAATTTTCTTGTCACAATATTATTTCATTCATTTCGTTATTTAAATAATTTATTGACTTATATTTCATATTCGAAATCTCGATTTTTTGTAACAACAGTATTTTCTTTGATCAATCAATCCCTAATTTCATCATTGACCAAAAATTTGATTTTGATTTGATTTTTTTCTCACTTGATTTGTATTTAATTATTGTATTATTTCCGTTCCTAGCAACAGGTTTCAATAAAGTTAATAATATAGACAATGTAAGTCCGAACCATTACCATTCAGCAAGGAACATTGTCAACCACTTTCAAGCAACTTCATTTGTCTTCCGAAGTATCCGAAATGTAGTATCCAGCACCCCTGCAAAACTTTGCACGGACGCCTATGGGGGCCCGTGTTGATTCCTCGTTGATCTTTCGCTATTGTAATATGTATAGAATAATTTATTAATCATGCAGGTATCCCCAGGTGCATTTTTGCTCCACACATTTCAATTTATCGAAACAGTGCCAATACCAAGGAGGTGAATATTCCTTTAAATAATATTTGTTGATAACATGTGCAGGAGGCCGCAAACCACATCATTGCATTGGAACTATTCAGAAACTAACACATTTACGAGATTAGTGCTTTGTTGCAGTTAAATACCCGTATTTTGCATCAAAATTCATGAATACTTTTTTCACAAGTTTCGTATATTGTTTTTTTTATAAAGTTCAAAGGAGTATCATACCTGTTTGTTAAGGAAAGGATTTTTTTGTCATGAACATTTTAACGCAAATCCAACCTTGATTTGGACTCTTCAGTGAAAAGTTCTGAGGTACAGATCAACTTATCCATCACCTTTTCTACCTTTCATAGCACCATTTTGATATTGATATATTTTATACATACTTTTCAAAAACTTCTTGACTATTCCTACCTAATATAGCATTGTCCAAAGGGAAGTATTATTATTAAATTCTGAAGATTTTTCCAATATCATTTCTTTGATTGAAGAACTAGTTTGCTGAATATTATATTTTCTCCTAGTTTTTTGGATTCTTAACCTACTACCCACCACAAAATAATGACATTGAAACAGTAGTTATATTTTTGTTCCAACCTGTATTGAATATTGTGGATCACAAATGAGGTCCAATTACGACAAATACATGATATTTATCCAGTTTTTGAACTTATCTCTGAACTTACCGCTGATAACACTTTTTTCAGGTCTAGTTTCGCATATTCATAATTGCATATACATTTCTGGTGGTCTATTCAGAATGAGACCGACGTATCCAAAGTCAAAAGGCAAAACTGTCCCATTCTATCGACTGGTGAGTAAACTCGGACTCATTTATTTTCATCTCACCTATCTAGTAAACAAAATATAATAACAATGAAGCATTTATTGCCCGATTGTAACAACCATTCACACATAAATTTCTAACACGTAATAGAATAATAGTAGTAATACATAAACTGAGAGAGTGGCTACAGAACAGAATGAAGAAATACAATATTCACAAATTTTTTGACAGTTCATGCACATTTCGTGGATGCTTCAAGCATAACATTTATTTGCTCGTTTTCAAGTGGAAGTCCAATTTCGTTGGTTCTTACTCAGAATGATCAATGTTATTATTGTTCAAGGGTTTATGAATATATATCGCAGATGCCTGTGATTTTTTCCCCAAGAAATGAAGTAAAATAATTGTAATAACTGATCATATTTCAATCCTCTGGTTGGCTATGAATTGATTCTGAGCATGAGGATCTTTGAATTTTTTTTTGTACCCTATAATTTATAGAAAAATAATATCCATATACTGAATAACTATCAGAGTTTCATATTTCAACTGAGATATAATGAAACAAAAATATATTGCTGTCAGATCAAATACATGAATGAATTTCAACAGATCCCAACGATGCACGATTCACTATGCAATTGATGTGTTGACTGAATGTGAGATACGCATCAAAATATTTCCAATTTATTGTCTTGGATTGAGTAACAGAAATGAAGACTGTTATTTTTTCTTGAAAATATCATTGCTGTTCACTAAGACAATGCTTTTTTCGATACACCACTCAAGAACAGAATTCAATTCTGTTGAACAGTAACTTGAGGAAGTAATAAAAGTTTATACCTCAAGATCTGTTCAGTAGATAATATAACCTATTATATTCGTGTGTATAAGTGATAGAAGTGGGTCCAAATTAGATCATTGTGGGACTCCGCTAGTTGCTTTGTATATATCTGATTTGAAAGTAATGGATTGTATGAACTGTTTACAAAGCCAAACATCATGAGATTTAGGAAGCTGTTTAAAGAGTGGTCAAACGAAAAGTACCCACCATGCACCTAGCTTCTCTCCTTAATTTTGGATCTGACCACATTTGAAAGGCTCGGACACGTAAAGTTCAATTTCGAATGAGACATTTCAGACATATTTTTTCACTTCTGCCTTCAAATCCTCAGCGAAGGGATGTTACAATCCCTAAAATTTAAATGAATGGCGGGGTCGAATTATATATTATGTGAAAACGCACAGAATAATTATCTTTCCAATGATACCTTATTCATTGAAATTTACCCAAAAGGTTCATTGCAATATCGGCGTCAAGAACTATAAGTTTTGGGATTTAAGAATCAGAACTACAAATATTCCTGAATTACTTCATTCTAACGGAAGCAAGATTTCAATTTTGAAATTTTCTCATTACAATCAAATTTCCATTTACCGTTTGTTTTCTTTTTCAAGAACTGCAGGTGGGTGTAGGAGAATGATTTAGACTTTTATTTCAGTCTTTTCTCCAATTCAGTTAGGTTTCTTCGAAATTTGTTCAAGTTCAACAAAACATGTTGATGTGATGAAAAGTAAAATCAATGTTTCTTTATCCATTTCGCTTGGTGAGTATGCAGTTTTGAATAACTTATCTGAATGTATCCACCCTACATAAGGTTGATCATAAACTTCTCATTTCATTCGGAATTCTGGAAGAATTGCTTTTTATTTTCATGAACGTCCATGAAAATTTTGATCTCATAATATCTGCTAGTTCAACGTATGTTGTTAACTTTGGTGAACGATATGAGATACCTTGTTCGAGTACCTACGTTTAAATGGTCGAAAATTCAACAAATTTCACAGCTTCGAATGTGAATAATCAACAATAGGAAGGAGAACTCGCAAGAGCACGTAATCGTAATAAATACAAATGAATTGTGATATCTGTAACAAAATCCACACACCGATTTGAACACAAAAAATACTGTACGCATTGCCGTACGTTTTTTAAAAAGATTTTTAATATGTTCTCGAGTTTTCATTGGTTCGAAACTTGATGCTGAGTTCTTGAAAGTTATATAACTTTTCCGTTTTCTTGGAATACGGTATACTTCCTCCGATTATTTGCAGAGATATTGATCATTATTGATCAATAGATCAATAATGATTAGAAGAATTATCAAATGAATGAAACTTTCACTGCCCATTCTATAGCTGGTACAAGAAAAAAATCTCTAGGGATTGAGAATTTTTTTCAGGAATGGTGAAATCGAATTGGTACCTATCTTCCCAAAGATTTCAACTCTCGAATCAAAAATGTTCTGAAATAAGCTCTTCATTTCAATTTGATGATGGAAAATGCAGGTGAAATTTCTAAAAATCAATTTTACCCTATTCTAAAGAAAAAGCGTTAAAACTTGGTAAGAATGGTAAAATTGTGACCCTTGGAAAGAGGAATTGAATCTCATATTATTGTCGTAAACACTCTAAACACTTGTTGAAAAATGACAAATGCTTTCTCAGTTATTCCTTGATTTTGTGGGTATTACTTGAATATACGAAATGTTTCTTTCCTATGAGCTACCTTCGGATTCAATATTATTGCATATCTCATAGGGGATTGAAAATTTCAAACTAGATACCGCGAAAAGTAGTCAATATACCAATTTGTCGTTGTGGAATGAATTTTTTTATCTTCCAGATGCAAAGAAAGCATCTCAAAGATGAGATCATGGCGCCAGTGTTGTATCTCCTGTTGTGTTGTAGCTTTACCTTTAAAAAAAAACGTTCCTGTGAGTTGGATCCAATTTGGAAAGTTGCAAATCTTGCAGTCACCTAGGCTGAATATGATAACATATCTCAACTATAACTCCCACTTCAACTCCTACCTGTAAAAAAGACTATTATATTTCTGACATTGAAAATACTGTTGATTCCAGTTCTGTTTTGCTACATCGTTGGATAAACTATGCATCGCATTGGGGTTCATCTCGTCAATGATATCTGCTGTTTGCGAACCTTTCATGCTCTTTTGGTACGGGACATTCACAGAAGCAGTTTTGAGCTACGCCAGTTCCTACAACGACTCGCTTCCAGAGCTGAAGATAGCGGATATGAAGGAAAAACTATCCGAAACAGTTCAGGAATATGCGATACGAACCACCATGATGGGTATCATAACGACGGTTTTCACCTACATTTCGATTGTTCTGTTCAGCTACTCTTCCAAGAGACAGGTTAGTGAACTTTCTGTTGGCAACGCACCATTTCCATTCGTCTTGCAGATTTAGACTTTAACGTGAAGTCACATCAGCTTCCTGAAAATGGCTCCAAAATCGGAGCCGAAACCCTTCAAAGCTGTAGAGAAAATGAATGATCTCAACTCATCTCATGTCCAGTCTCCAAATATGTGTTTGAGACAACTATTACCAAGGCATATTTGATCAGTCAGACAAATTGTAGTGACCGAATACCCCCCAAACACAAAAATTATTCAATCATGAGTATGAGCACGAGTTTCAGAGCGAGTGAGATGTCCGTGGATACTCGGTCTTCCTTCTTGAACTCATAAACTTTTTCAGCTATTTTGTATGTGTATGCGCCAATTTTGAAAAAGCGTATGGTCCTCAACAAAGACATATATAAATAGATGATCAACTGGAATGGACGAAGTAAAACAATATGGCTTCAAGCAATATGCTGTTTTTGATTGTTATTTCTCAATTTGCAAGATGGCCCTGAAATTGATCATTGAAGAAGTATACATATGACAATCCTCAACCAAAGACAACCACGAACCCGTATTATCAAATAGGATCAAAATTCATTGGAAATACAACTCACGAATGTCAAACCTATCGAAAGTCGCATTCCTGAGATTACCATTCTTCAATACACCATAAGAAATGTGCAATTGATTGTTCAGTTTTGGTTATTTCCGGAAGCATGGAAGACACTCAGTGTTAAGCCAGTGCATGAAAAAAAAGTGGTTCTAGCAGTTCCGGATCTATGACGCTGTTATTATTTTTTCAACATAACAGAAATGAATAACAATATCAAGTTCATGAAATATTCAAAACACTTAATTAACTATCAGTAGTAATAACCCAAGGACATTGATAATTGTTCTGAAATTTCACAACAGATTTCAACAGCTTGTTGCTAGGAAACAGACCGACGCCTTAGGTGGATGTCTGTTTCCTATAAGCAACAAGCTTGAGAAAGTTGTTATAAAATATTTGAGCATTTATCAATGTTCGGGGGTTGTTCGGATAGAAAACTGTTTGCTGATTTTTGATGAAAATTAAGAGAAAAACCAATTCATCCTGGTTTCAACCGTTAACTCTCTACCATCTTTTGTTCTCATGTTTACAGCGCAATCCTTCAAAATTGTCGCCAATTCTTCTGCCTCCCGATTTCCATTTAAATGATACTTTCTATCATTGCAAAAATCAATTTGTATGTATCCATAACAGTAACGTTATGAAGTGAAAAGAGCTCATGGGATCTTTTCGGTTATAATTGCACGAGTGCATAAAAATTACCGATAATTTTGCAAGAAAGCGTGATATCTAAAAATTGCAAGTTTATTTTCATATTTTGGCAAAAGTGCCCGAGTCCGAAGGACGAGAGCTCTTTTACAAAATATGAAAATAACCGATTGCAATTTGTATAACATATCACGCTTGAATGCAAAATTATCTGGTCATTTTTATGCAAGAATGTTATTCATTGGAATATTTCACGAATAAAGAAATTGTCAAGGAAATGATTGTATGGAGTACTCACCTAAACGCGAAATGTTTTTTTTTATTTTTGAAGTCTATCTGACATTTATTTGTGTTGTTTACTGATGTCTAGCGATACGGTTTCAAATGTGTTGTGACTTGATTCATTGGATTCAGATATATGAGAGTTTCTATCCAAACAGTAATTTTACTTTATACTGAAGATTTGTAAGGTGGTTTCCACTGTGTTGAAGAAAGCTTCCCAAAGGCTAGGGAAAACGTTTGTTACCAATTCCCAAACCCACACAGATCAAAAATCGAATAATGTGGGACTGGGTTCCCCATAACTTATGAGATATGGTAATGACATGATTCATTTGTATTTCAGATCTTCAAACTGAGACAAGTTCTATTGGAGAAGACTTTGGAAAAAGACATCGTATGGTATGAAACCCACCAAACTGGTGATTTTGCTACTACATTAATAGAGTGAGTTATTTATATATTCACCAAATCTTTATTTTCCTTAGAAAAATTCGAAAAATTTCTTCATCATTAGTTCAATGATGAGTATGAATATTGTGGGATCAGGATGAACCAGAACTATTTGAAAATTTCAGATTACTATTCATCACAGATTTTGTTTCAACTGTTTTATATACGGAGGTTACTGCTGAAGGCATCGATTTCCTAGGAATTTCATTAAAATAGATTGATTTTATGAATTATCGGAAAGGCTAGGGATTTGTAGTTTTTTTTATTTTCAACGTTAATTACCCATCGAACCAGTCCGAATGCTGCCAACTTGGTAGACATTGTCGTAAAACTAACAGCAATTGTTCAGAAAGTGGAATTCAAACCAATCGATTTTTTCAGAAATGTTTCAAAATGGGAAAATGCCATCGGCGAGAAAATTGGAATATTTTTATTTCTGGAATCAGTATTCGTCACAGGTCTGATAATGGGTCTCATAAGAGGATGGAAACTTGCTCTCGTTTGTTTCATTTCCCTACCCACATCCACCATATTGATAGGCTGCATTTCTTGGGTGAGTGAACGTCACCAACTGAATTGCGTGTTGACGATATAGCAAAAAATGTCAAATCCACAACAAGGCAATCGTTTGTACATTGAAAAAATATATATTAAATCAAACTTGGAATTGATCACCTTCACTTTTCAGTCTGAAAAGATAGATATGTAGATGATTCGAATTGATAAATGAAATAAGTAGTTTGTACAAGAGTGGATATGGTGACCATATCGCATGAGGACGAAGTGTGAGCATGATGCCGTATTTTCTGTTGAATTACATGATATCGAAAAAAAAAAATGTTTTGGTATATTTCATCTCAATATTCAATGTCTTTCTGATAAAATCAATCAATCATGTATGTTTTTAGAAAGTCATGATTTTGACATTATCTGTTTGTCTGAGCATTGGTTGAACGAGGATGCTCTTAAAACGATTAACATTCAAAACTACTCTCTCTCCACCTATTTTTGTAGGAAAACTAATAAGCATGATGGCGTGGCTATTTTTACCAAATCTCATCTGAAATTCAAAAAAGTTGACTGTCTTAATTTTTCAGAGGAGTTTTATTCCGAGTTTTGTTGTCTGGAAATCATAGATATGAAAACTTTGGTTGTCTGTCTATACAGATCTGGAGCTGGTGATTTCGATGTTTTTTTATCAAATCTTGAGTCAATTTCAGATCAAACTCAACTAATCTTCAAGAATTAATCTCTCTTATATCTTCTTTCAATATTGAAGTTACAATCTCTGATTATACGAGAGTATCGGTGTCCTCTTCAACATGCATAGACAATATTCTTACAAATTTGAATAGTAGTGGGTCTTCAACTGGTATTATCGAACCATGTCTATCAGACCATTTTGGCCAATTCATAAACCTGAGCGAGAAAGTGTCAGAACCACCAATAATCTATCGAAGATGTATCAGTATAAGAAACATCGAAAAATTGAAACAAGCGCTGTCTAAAGCTAGCTGGAATGTGATATGTCAGAATACACTCCCACTCGACGTTTTTGCCAACAACCTTGTGACTGCTTTGGAAAAATACTCATTGGAATTTTTCGCACTCAAAAAAGTTAATCCATTCAAGAAATCACCAGTGTCGTGGTTAAATGACTCTCTCAGGCAAATGAGGGACAATTTATCATGTATCAAATGTATTTGCGATAGCTCAAGAAATGTTGAACATTTAGCCGTCTATAATCAGCTTAGGAAAGAATATAGGAAGAAATTTGGTGACTACATAGAAGATTCTGATAACGTATCCAGGAGCAATTGGAGACTTAAAACTATGAACTCAATCGAAATAATTCACGGAATACAAGTGAAATTCCTATGGAGGATTTCAACGATTATTTTGGTAGTATTGCAGATAATATCGTTTCTTCCCTGCCTAACACGGTGGATGATCCTTTGAAATTCATGAACAATAGTCATAATTCATCTCAATCTTTTTTTCTCAAATCGCTGAAAAACTCCCCTCGTCTGGATTTTTATGGACTAAATAGTTATATCATCAAAAGTATCGTTGAATATATAATTGATCCTTTGACCACACCATACAACTTATGTTTCATTTCCGGAATATTCCCGGACAGTCTCAAGATTTGCAAATTAATCCCAGTTTTCAAAAAAGGCGATTCAAAAGTGATTGATAATTATCGCCCAATTTCAATAATCCCGATATTGGGATTTTTTTTTGAAATTCCATTGAATAGCAGACTGGTTCCTATTTCGAATGCAAGAAGATTCTAGACGATAGTCAGTTTGGCTTCAGACCAGGATTCTCTACCATAGATGCTCTTCTGAAGGTGGTGGGCGGCCTAGTCGAGGGCCTTGAGAGGGGAGAAAACATCGCCATTACCATGTGCGATCTCTCTAAGGCCTTCGACTGTGTTTCTCGTCCTATTCTTCTCGGAAGAATGGAGTTCTATGGTGTCAGGGGAACAGCCTTAGAGTTGTTCAGGTCATACTTGCATGAGCGTAAACAATTTGTATGTGACGATACTAAGTCATCGTCTGTACTCACTGTTAGACATGGTGTCCCACAAGGTCAATCTTAGGCACTTTATTATTTTTGATTTTTGTGAATGATTTGAACTTTTTTATGAATCCTATAAAATGTATTCAGTATGCCGATAACACTTCTCTGATATCAAATGAGAAAGACATTTCAAAACTTCGTTCAATATCGAGTACTGCACAAAGTCAAGCTTTTTCTTGGTTCACAACGAATAAATTGCAACTAAATAGGGAGAAAACTCAGGATATAATTTTTTCCTCAAAATAATAATAACTCTCAAACTTTTCATGCTAAACTACTAGGTGTCATTTTGGATAATAAACTCTCATGGTCAGCGCACATTGAGGACCTCAATAAAAAATTAGCTTCATGCACTTTTTCTTTCAGACAACTGCGCGATACCCTAAATATTGACGCGTTATTGAAGGCCAATTTTGCACTGTTTCACTCGAAATTGCAATATGGTCTAGTATTATGGGGTAATTCTCACCACTACACCAAGATTTTTAAACTCCAAAAAAAAGTCAAGAGAATAATATGTCATGCTGGATTCAGAGATAGCTGCAGACCTTTATTCACCAGAAATAAAGTTATGCCTTTACCATGCGTTCATATTTTCCAATCCCTTTTGGAAATTCATAAAACAAAACACGAACTCGCTTCACATCCTGAAGTGCATAGTCATAATAACTCCCTGAATATAGATTTGTACAATCATATTCCGGAAGAAATGAAAACTCTCCATATGAAAACTTTCAAAAAAAATATTCGACAATTTCTTCTGCACCATTGCTTCTATAGCACTCTTGAATTCCTTGAAACTCCATTTGAGAATGGATTTGTTTTTTCTCTCTTACTTCCAGTCCTCAGACAGGCATATCTTCTGTGATAATTATATATTTTTTATAATATAACTTTTATATCCTCACATAAATGTAAAGTTTTATGTCAAGTGACCTCTTTATATTTTTAATTCTGGTGTTTTTGCCTTTATAGTATTCTTAAGAATGTTTTTTTCTGATTGACTTGCATCAAACAAATATCTCCTATATATACCGATGCCAAATAAAATTTCTATTCTATTCTATTGCTCAAACTTTCGAGGGCTATGTGGTCAATATCCCTTAGAGGTAAACAGTTTATATTTCCTTCAACCAGGTAAATATTTCAGAAACTCTTTTCCAAGTATCATATTGTTGATCAATTTTAGATATAGTATATTTTTTTCGATATTTATAACATACTCAAAAAAAAAGAACTTTATTAAATTCGATATTGAACGAAACAAATCAAATGAGTAAAGTCAAATTGCAAAAAGTACAAGAATAAATCGGTTTTGATGAGACTCAAACCAACGACTATAAAGTGAACTGTCTCAGGGGGCGTACGCATTAGCCAACTAGGCTGTTTGGCCGGTACAAGTTTCGTCAATTTTTGGTGTGAAGAGTAGTCCTTCAATTCCACAAAAAAACATGAGTTATACAATTCAAACTTGACTCAGTAAAAATATTTCAGTTATGAGTACATTTATTTATGCTTATTTGTTTAATAAACTATTTCAGTGAAATATTTCAGTTATAAGTACATTTATTTATGCTCATCCGTTCAGTAAACTATGAAGAAATGGGCATATTTATGGGTGGGAGTAGATAAATGTAATCTTCAACGCAAAAATGCTGATCAAGTAATTTCATGAATTTCTGGAGTTTGAAAAATATATTCCCATTCAATGGTTTCAATAACTAACTATTAGTCAGCAACTTCTGTAATAACTCAAATCTGTCATCTACGATGAGTGGTTTTCTCACATTTCAAACTGAATGTATGGAGGTTGGTAGCTTCCTTTCGTTTATTTTCGAACCAGTGCTTATCTCAGGCCATTCGATGCTGTCACTTCCGATGATCCTCTGATTTCTACTATGTTTCTGGAGTTCCTTCTAGTGGCTGAAGGATAGGAAGGAAGGATCTACATGGAATGGTACGGATATGCAGAATTAGGCATCTTTCTAAAAGATCTGAACGACGTGAGGTCCATTATACGTTATAATTGCACGAGTGCATAAAAGTTACCGATAATTTTGCAAGAAAGCGTGGTATCTTAAAATTGTAAGAGTTTATTTTCATATTTTGGCGAAAGTGCCCGAGTCCGAAGGACGAGGGCTCTTTTACAAAATATATTCTCAAGGAAATGTTATTTTTTGTTCACTTATACTTTCCTCTATAGATTGTATGGAGTACTCACCTAAACGCGAAATGTTTTTCTATTTTTGAAGTCTATCTGACATTTATTTGTGTTGTTTACTCTCGTCTAGCGATACGGTTTCAAATGTGTTGTTATGGTGACTTGATACAATGCAATTACCGCTGTAAGTTTTCGATAATTGCATTGCTCTTATGGGACATTTTATATATGAGGGAAATATTCGAATTACCATTGGGGAAAGAGGGCCAGAAATGAAAGGAAAACATTGGTCTTAGGAAACTAACGCACACTGGACACTGCCTGAATACGCAATCCAACCACCATCTATCTACGAAGCGGGGAATCGTCAAGACTCTGATTAATCAGGCAGTCAGTCTATCCAATACCAAAAAAAGTTTCGACAAGGAACTGAACACCATAAGGATCTTCACACAAACGGCGACTCAAAGAAATCAGAAGTTCAGAAATCGGTCCACACGAATCAGGGGAATGTCGGAGGGTCATCGGAAAATCAAGAGAATTGGAAGGGAATACAACCTTAGTCTTATTTCGATCGGTACTTACAATACACAGTCAGCTCATGAAAACTCGACCACCGAATAAAAAGCGACACCAACAACTTCGTTTACCGGATACCATGCGAGTGCGCAAATCCTACAATGGAGAAACCAGAAGACCATTGGAAGTGAGAATGGGTGAACACAAGAGAAATCGACAATGAGGAGAAACCATGGAATTGAAAATAGCGAAACACATTGGGGCAAATTGATATCAATTAAATGGTCTAAATCTGAAAACATACACAGGGAGGAGCACTGGTTCAAAAAAATTCTAGAAGGCTGCCTACATTCTTAACAACGATGCATCCCGTCGTTCCAGCGTGAATATCCAGAATGTGTCGAAACCACTCTGTTAAAAGTTGAAACAACTCTGGATCGACGAACAAGAACCTCGCGCCAATCTATCCTTTTTCCGCTGAACCAGTCAGTGCCTTTCAATAGTAAACCCCCTTCTCCCTCCAAGGAAATCAATAGTAGCACACCCTTTCCACACCATGAAAAATTTGGGTTTTTATGACCGATCATACCTCGGTATATTGTCTGTCATCACCCGAAGACCATCGCGGATTCATATTTCTCATTAAAATTCGTTTGATTTCACCATTTCATACCCAACATCCAATTTGTTTTTGTCACCATCTGAATTTTTCGACCAATTGAATTTTCATTCTTCGACAAAAATCCAATTCAATATTTCCGTTCGGATTCGAGTGCCTTTGCTGATTAAATTGTCATTCTTAATTTTATTATTCGTAATTATTCGGTGTAATTGACATTTTTTCCGTGTTATAAGTTTCAATAACAGGTTTCAATAAAGTTCTCCGAATAAAAAATATAAGTCCGAACCTAGTCATTCAGCAAGAAACATTTTTAACCATTTTCAAGCAAACGAAATATCAACTATTCAACTGAACCACCATGCACTTTCTACCGTGAAGAACTGAACTGATAAGTAAGAAGCAGACAGTTGCCTGCAGGTTCGAATGATTGAAAATTACGTAGTTCAGGTGCCATGACCAAATCTATAATTTCAAGCTGATCTACTACAGCACCAGCAATTCCAAATACATTGAAACAGCAATGAACAGTTGAATATTTTTCACATCTGTATAGAATCATGATCGTATATAGAAACTGTTATGTTCATCTGATGAGTGATATAAGTAAAACGGCTAAGGTTTCGATTTCAGATCTCGTCCAAATTCTCTCAAAGACAACTAGAGTCATATGCTGCATCCGGTAGCATAGCAGAGGAGGTGTTGAGTTATATAAGGACAGTAGTCGCTTTCGATGGTCAGAAGAAAGAAACAGAACGATATCATAAACATTTGAAAGACGCAAGAAATATCAATGTCAAGAAAAGTTTTCTCAATGCTCTAAGCCTCGCCCTCATATGGGTTTCCTTCTATACCAGCTTTGCCTTATCTTGGTGGTTTGGGATCGGTTTGTTTCTTGATGATAGGCATCTACCTGAAGATGAACGAGTTTACAGTATTGGAAATGTGGCTTCAGTAAGTACTAAGTTGGCCTTAATATAATTATGATAGTACATAACAATCTATGGAAATTCTAGAAATATTCAGAATGATTGAAAGCTATGACTGGAATCTTTGATGCAGGAGTGAAACCGGAGAATATTTTTCTTTTAGTTTTTTTGAGTTCTCAAACTGCCACAATCTGAAAAGATGAATTGATATTGCAATCTTAACAGGTGAAGAATAGATTCCAATATTAATTATGTTTTTTTAAATTGTAGTACGTCAAGTACCCAAAAAACTTCTGAAAAAGAATCAAATATTTCACCTTCTGAAGATGCCAACTCAATTGATGAAACCTGCGTCGAGTGGTAGATTTCAGTCTGGTATAAGGATGATTGAACTCTTTCACCAAAATCCAATGAAAATAACCTATAAAAACTGACATGGAACGAACCTCTTTTGAATTGTTTCTGTTTTGGTCACATAATTATATAATTGTTGATTCAGTTCGCTCTATGTTCTCGTCTCTTGAAATTTTCCTTCCTACATTTCATTCACATCACTGAATGCCATGTGGAGCTTTCGGAGCGCTCCACCCTTCATTTAATTATATACCGTAAATACTTTTTTGGCTTCAAATTCAAGTTTAACGTCCACCATACTCATTTTCAGAAATTCTGCCCTCTTGGAAACGTTTTTAACGGAAATAGCTCGCGAACAAACCTCCATTGTATCGTTTTGGTTATATAATTCTTACCTCAGCTCGCTCTATGTTTTTGGCTCTCAACATTTTTTCCAGATTACGTTCATATCACTAACTGCTATGTGGAGCTTCCAAAGTGCCACACCCTTCATTGAAGTGTTTGCCGAAGCTAGAGGGACAGCTGAGAAGATTTTCCGCATCATTGATGAAGATGAACCAAAAATCAGTGGTGTCAATGAATTTGCAGTCAAACCATCAAAATTGACAAATAATATTAAATTCAACAACGTTTCTTTCAGCTATCCATCTAGACCAAATGTCAAGGTACAGTAATATTCATTTCTTATGCCTCTTAGTGCAATTATCACAAATCTTTATTTTCAACAAAGCTCAATTAACTCAACACCAATCATAAAACACCTATTCTCATGTCGTATTGTTCTTGGAAACTAGTTATAGCTCATTGACTTTGACCAATATACTTTTCTGCAGTCTCAACATTTCATATCGTATATCTTCGAGTTGCTAGTATCTGCTGGTATTCCTAAATGTTGAGTATCCACCATAGTAAAATACCTTAACTTCACATTAGGGTAAGTAACCTTCTATGTGTTGGGTAACTTTTTCTCTCGGATTGAACGAGGTTTCTTGTCTGAAGAAATTGAAAAATCGAGGACTTCGCATCATATTGAGATGTAACAAATATCAATTTCATATTGGACTCTTTTCAATGGCTGTCAGTGTTACAGAGATTGCATATTATAACAATGACCTTCATTTAGAGATTTTTTAATAATTCAATGTTAGAATGCTTTGATTCATTTATTGTGTTCAGATCTCCAGTTCATTACTATCAAACTTTAGGAAATACTGAAAGAGAACTCCACTCAACCATGTAATCTGGCTAACTCAATGGAATCTTTATTTTATAAGGGTATATCTATGTTCTACTAGTATTTTTATTGCCTACATTTATCAATTGATTGAGTTCACCTGTATTTATTTATTGTGACTTGACCAATGTATGTATATTAAAATTATTTCCTACCCAATAAAGATCATTCATTCATTAAATTAATTGGGTGTGCGAGATGCTATAAGAGAAATATTGAATAATGTGTGAAATTAGTTGATTACCAATAAGGGTACAAACAATCCTATCCCAAGCTCAATAGAAGTATTCAATGAATTACCAGAAGAAATGAAATCTTCCAAACCCATACAATTTTTTTCGAAAAAATTGAAAAACAAACTACTAGAATAATGATGTTCATCAAAGTACAAGCAACAATGTTAATTAGGTTAAAGTATTATTAGGTTTATAATTATCATTGTTAGTATTTTAACTTCCTTATACCAGAACCCCATTCTGTTTGGAAGCTGTCAGTTGAAATAAAATAAATAACATAATAATAAAGTCAGAAACTTACAAAAACTCGTTTCACATCACATGAGAAAAAAGGCAAACATCTAGTGAATTCCATGCCCTGAATGAAGATCACAAGATTTATGAAAAAGAAATGGAATCAATCAGAAATAAACATGTGATTCACTTCTCGATCCATTTCAAAGCCTCAAAACAATGAATAAAAGTAGTAGCATGATAAGTAACAGAGTTCCAACTTACTTAGGCACGTCGAGAGCGATTGTTTACAGTTGGTTGTTCGAGTTATTGATGTCTGCTGAAAATGTTAGAGGAGCCGATGCTCAGACTTTTTTATATTCAAGGTGTTGGAAGAGTTCAGCCTTGAGATCAAGTGTGGCAAAACTGTTGCTCTAGTAGGGAGTTCGGGTTGTGGAAAATCGACGTGTATTCAACTGCTACAACGCTTCTATGATGTTGAAAGAGGAAAGGTGAGCAACAAAGGATTTATATGAAAATCATCAGTATGTGTTTGATGAACTTTATCTTCGCAGTTTCTTTGGTTTTTTACTTACCACAATCTGAAAAAATGAAGAACCAAGATTAATTCTCCAATGCAATATATAATTTTGAAAACATGAGGAAAACTTCTGGATGATTGAACACTATAAATAGAGTTTATTTGAAAACCCTTTTCATTGGTCTTAATTTTTTGCTCTCAACTATCACGAGATACTGAACACTTCTACATATTTTCGATTCAATTTATTATTGTTCATCGAAATATAGATCCCATGACAGAGTTATGAGTTATGAGATGGAAATGTATGTGGTAAGCTACATGAAAAGAGTTGAAGTTCAATTTGGTATATGAACATTTTCGGTAGGGAGAGCAATTTAACTGATTGCTTGTTATTTTGTGTGAATAAACAATATATTTTCTCTACCCCAAGAATAATTTATAATATCACAAGTAAAAATAAAAATTATAACAATAAAAAGAATAAATGAATAAAAAAAAAAAGTGAAAATAAATTAAATAGAATAAAATATAAAATAATGTCAAGGAGAAAATTCCGTTTCCTGCTGTTCATAAGTGTTTTCTTGTTCATAGAATAAAACGTACGCCTCGCCACTTACGAGAGATTTTTAAAACAAAACATCTCCCTCCATAATGTTTCCTCAAATAATGTCAACCCTGTCATTATTTTCGTGTGAATTTCAGATCACCATTGACGATATAGACATTAGAGATATCGATGTATCTTGGTTGAGAAAAAAAATTGGAGTCGTCAGTCAAGAACCTTCACTTTTTGCAATAACAATTGCGGAAAATATAAGATATGGAAATTTCTCAGCCACTCGATGTGAGATCGAAGAGGCTGCTAAGAAAGCAAACATTCACGACTACATAGTAGGTCTCCCGAATGGTTACGAAACTGTTGTTGGAGAACGAGGGGCCCAACTATCTGGAGGACAGAAGCAGAGAATTGCCATTGCCAGAGCTTTGGTGAGGAGGCCTGAGATTTTACTCTTGGATGAAGCTACTTCAGCTCTGGATACTACGAGCGAAGCAGAAGTACAAGCTGCACTCAATAAGGTAAAACTGATATTGGTAAATTATAACTCGCTCTGAGGCTTTCCTAATATCGAAATGTGATATGACTGAATTGGAAAAAAACTAGAATCCTTATGTTCAGCTCTCAGGTCGGGAAATAAAGCACAAATCACTGGACAAATTAGCAGAGAGCAGTTATCAAGTCTTTATAGAGTAGTGAGGATTTGTCAAGATAATCAGTTTCACACCTAAATCCATATTACTCTTTACCAAGAGTTTTGTCTACTCGGTTGGCTTAGTCAATGAAGGAAATGTAGAAAATATTATATATTGTATATTATATGTTAAGTATATTATATGTACATTGCAACATAAATCCCCTAGAAAAATGATAAAGTAATTTCCATTGAAAGTTCTTCATTATGTGGCGCAGTTGGTAGGATCTATTGAAAGATGCATTCAGAAAATGGATAAAGTTTTGGTCTTTAAAACTGCGCATCGGAACAATACGTGATAGATCAAAATAATGTGCTACAGTATTGTAAACCTCAAGAAGGTCTACAAAAAAGTTAGCGATGGTAAATATCTGTCTCTCAGGGATAACCCACAATAACCATTTTTATTCGTGCGAAGCAGGGGTGGGTCAAAGAAATACATATTGAAGGATATTTGTATCAACATGATCCAGAAAAGAGTTTGTGACAATTCATAGGAAGAAATGGTTGGTTACCAATGAATCCAATGTACAGTCTCCGGCAGACGTTGCTGTGCGATAAATTCCTTCTCTTGTATCACAAAAGTCACAGACAGAAATATTTTTTGTGGAGACTCTAGCACTGCCATCTGTTAGATATCATCCAACGCCCTTCGTAAAATTGGTCACGAGAGTAGTTGTTTATTTCCCACTGGCTGTTTGCCCACTGACCTGTTGTATACCTAAATCAATAATAGCTATCTCAAAATGCATTGATGTGATCAATATTTTGGTTTCGTTAATTTTTTTCATTCGTCTTCGTACAATTGCCTCCCTACTGGCTGTAATCAAATTTGTGCCTTTTACGGACAAGAATTTCTCATTACCCCTCTACTTGTCAAAATCCTTTTTCCGTTACAATAGATCAATTATCGAGAGAAAAATTTCTGAAACATTGGAGGATTGAACTCAGAACCTTTCGAACGTAAGATAAACGTTCAACCACTGCTCTAATTCATTTAATTTTCATTTCAGTTCCAAAAGAACCACAGTACAGTGAAAACGCTATAAGGTGTATGAAACAATGTCAAAACAAGTACAAAAATATAAATAATACAAGGAGCAACTTCAAAACAAAATAAATACAGGCGATTTTTGTACAATACATCAAAGGGTTGAAACTACATTCGATTGGGTGTAAAAAATTCAACAGTTTACAAGATTCCAGAGATTCAGCTCCAGCTGAAATGAGGACATTCGTTTTTTGTTAAGGAAAAACTCTGCGAGCTTGTGAATCATATATCGAGTGAAAACAGCTGAAGTATAAACTTTCACCAATTAAACTGCTAGTTTCTTGAGAGGATGAAAATAGTGCACAATTTTGCTCTCTTCCAAAATACATTGTTAACGTGTTCGTTTCATTTTGAAGAGCGAAGGCTGGATTCCCTGCATCCCATGTCCGAAAATCCGAATATATGGAAGTTTTTCTGATTGACAGACAGCTCAAGCCCTGAAAATGCCATGCCCTGCTATGAAACATTAATAAACGGTTAAATTGGAACAGCGTGAAAGTTGATTTTTTTGTAGAGCCCTTCCATCAATTCGGTTGAAGAATATTTATGCAAAATTTCAAGTAGATTGAAGTACGTTGTCCCATACCAAATTTGACCCCGTTTTCGGGGTAGAATTTCGGAAAACACCTCCTTATCGAATGCCTACGACATACAAAGAACACACCCACCATGTTACAGATCTTGACGATCAGCGCTGATCAACCCCTGAAATAACTTTTCACCCCTTCTCAACCCCGTTAGGCGTTTCATTTCAATAAAATACGGAACACATCTCTCATCAATTCTGTAAAAAAAAAAAATTGTGCAAAATTTGGAATAGATTGGACCAAGGCATCATGTTGTCCCATACTAATTTGACCCCCGTCGTCGTACTGATCTTTACAGAAAGTTTCAAAAAACACTATTTTTTCAGATCAGTGGTGAATGCACGACTATCGTCGTTGCTCACCGTCTTTCGACAATAAAGAGAGCCGATATGATCGTTTCAATTTCGAATGGATGGGTAGTTGAAAATGGAACACACATTGAATTATTGGAAGCCAAAGGAGAATATTATAAGTTAGTCTCATCTCAAAGAATAACTGATACTAAAGAGGAACAAGGTTGGTTTTCAAAATTTTCACGAAGTACAGCAACTCGAACATCGATCAGAAAACAACCTCACTCGTCACTCGTTTGTCTTAATTGGCATCATCAGAATAAGACATTGATGGACTCGAGAATCTTCTTGGTGATATTAAGTCATAGCCTTCACATAGCAGAAATTATCTATCGAGAAAAATAAGTTGTTTCATCAGTTCTTGTACTACAACAACTCAACCAATGAACGACAAGCCTTGAGTGAAATTACACAACAGAAAGTATTATCACTCATGACATATTCTCCATCTAGATTTGTTTGATCAATATTTCATTTTTCTGATCTTCTGCATCCGAGGTTCTTATGAAATCTACCTCGTTTTTATCAAATACATATTTCTCCACAGAGAAATGAATGGAACTGGTTATATATCATGATATAGAGTAACATCACCTAGGAACAGGTTGATTTCTTGTTCTGAAGATGCCAAGTTGGTTGACGAAACTCGCGAATTGTTGTCAATTTTCTCACTGAACTCTATGAAAGAAGGTTTTTCTTTCACGCCAGAAGTTGTTTTCATATATATGACACTGATTCCATGAATATGCCTACAAATAGCAGCAGTTGAAGATTTCCACAATGAAGTTGATACTTCACTGTCCCAAAACTCATTGACAATTTTTTAGGAAATCTCAAAAATAAAGAAAGATCAGCAAATTGTTACAGTAAATCTCAACAGATCTTTACTGAAGAAAATCACCAGGGGATAACTGTGAGTAGTAGTAGTAAAATCTATTAATTAATTATTTGCCATTATTGATTCATTTATTTATCGTGTGACAAAATATCATTGAATCAAATGCATGTCTTCAAGGATGCCAAGATATTTACAGGATTCATGAAAAAAATCCTTTGGATGTCTCTACCAGAGTGGAAGGAAATACTTTTCGGGTGTTTTGCATCTGTCTTAAATGGCTTGACCATGCCACTGTATTGTGTGGTATACGGAATTTTTATGGGGGTGAGTTTTACAATAATTATTGAATTATATAATTTAATATTGACACCCTGCTGATTTTTCATTCGGTAATATTACTAAGGCTCGCTGAAGAATATACTGAATGTAGTTGCTTTTTAACACATCAAGGAAATATCGTATAAACATCAATTGTATAAAAGACTGAATGGATGAGGCCGTTACTTGATGAAAATCCATATCAAACAGATGATATACAGTTGCCTGTGAGATTTTCACATATTAAGGTTTACTAAACCGCGACACGTGTTTCGCTATACAATAGCTTCCGCAAGCAGGAACTTTAAACTAATTCTAACACTGTCAGATATCGAATTCATACAAGATACTGCTTTATGTTGGTGAGGATGGGTAAATGTGTGAATTACTATAAAATTATGTTTATCCTCAACTTTTGCTATAGTCAAATCCAGAAAATTGATTGCATTATTTTTTCCATTTCCATGGTGAATTTCCATTCACCTTTCCATCAAAATCACCATGGAGATAAAAGAAAATTATGCAATCAAGTTTTTGGATTCGACTATAGCAAATATCAAGGATGAACATGATTATTAAATTTTCAGAAAACCTTTACATACAGATATTGTAATTCACAATTCATCTACCCATCATCATCAACATAATGCGGCAGCATTCAACAGTATGATTCATGGTTGATGTTTCCTTATCAGAAACAAATTTTGAGAAAGAACTGAATATAACAAAACAAATCGCTATCAAAGACGGATATAATAGTGATTCAGTAGAAACTTAATTGTCCAAAACACTGTATAGTCAATTCCTGAAAGAAACATGCCCAGTTAAAATGAATTATAAAACGTTGACCTATTTAGGCCAACCGAGTAAAAAAAATTCTGATTTCTTGAATTTGAAGATTGCATAATATGAAACGAAGAATAATATGAGCTCTTATATCAAAAACAATGAGTATAGAAGTTCAGTATCCGATAGATCAGCAGTTTTGAATTATTGTGTGGTTCATGTCCTATGTTTTATGTCGGTCATACGGGAAAAACATTTTATACATGCGTAAAAGAACACAGAAGTAGTTTCCAAAATATTAAAGAAAATCCTACTTATGCATCTCACCTAATTTCACCTGGATTTCAGATCATAGTCATCGAAACTGAGGATCGTGTCAGGACAGAAATTCTTCGATATTGTCTATATTTGTTGTTTATAGGCGTGACTTGTGGAATGGCAAATTTCCTTCAGGTGACGTTTGTATTGTCTTATTCAGTTGATGGTATTTGAAAAATGTGTTTTCAGACTTATTCATTCAGCTCAGCAAACGAAAAACTAACCTTACGAATAAGAAAATTGACATTCGAGGCCATGCTGAAACAAGAAATGGGATGGTACGACCGTGAAGAAAATTGTGTTGGATCTCTATGTGCCAAACTTTCTGGCGATGCCTCAAGTATCCAAGGAGTGAGTTGAGTAGTGACAATCAACAAATATGAATGATTTTAATATTCATGAAGGAAATTCATATGGATTGAAAATTTCGATTGTGGTTCCAAAATGATGCCCAATTCAGTACTCGAATTTTCAGATTTTTTATGAATTATTTATAAACAGAGGCAAGTCTGCATCATGAAATTACTCAATGAGGAACTCAAATGTCTAACTGTCTTTAGAATATTCCTTTTCTCACAGCTCACATACTGCGTTTCTGATTTTGTACTTTCGATCGATCTTTGATGCGATTTACGCTTTTTATCATATACTCTGAGGTTGATATCTTTAGTTTTTAGAACATCGCAGTCATACTTACAATAAGTGAATCCTTCAATATTTAAGATTTTGATCGAAAAACTCCATCTCTATGGCATAAGAGGACTGCCACTTCAACTCATTCAATCCTATTTGAGCAATAGAAAACAGGCCGTTTATATTGATGATTCTCACTCTGATTTCCAAACGATTACACATGGAGTACCCCAGGGGTCTGTACTTGGCCCTCTGTTGTTCATCGTTTATGTGAATGATCTTTTTCATTACTCATTACCGAACAAATGTGTTGCCTTCGCAGATGACACAACAATAATAAACAGAGGCATCAATGAAGACAATCCGAAGTCAAACAAGGCTTACACTCTCAAAAGGGCGGAAAGTTGTTTCTGTACTAATAAGTTGAAACTGAACAGCGGTGAAACACAAAAGCTTCATTCCTCAACTAGAAATTCAGTATGTGGAAACAGCGCCAAATTACTTGGATTTGTCATCGATGATGGACTATCTTGGTTATCACATATCGAAGTACTTTGCAAGAAGTTATCAAGCTCGATTTATCTTTCTTGCAATCTCAGGAATCAGTTATGTTTTAACACAATGCGATCATGTTATTTTTCTCTTTTTCATAGTCATATATCTTAGGGAATACTTCTTTGGGGGAACTCTTGCAATGCATCAAAAGTTTTCACACTACAAAAGAATGCAATCAGAATTATCGCTGCTGCTGGATATAGGGACCACTACAAGCCAATTTTCAGAAAATACTTCATTATCCCCCTTCTTTCGCTCTTTATTTACGTTACCGTTCAGGAGATACATAACCATATGGAAACATTTTCTACTAATTCTGACTTTCACAACTACCAAACTCGAACTGCGAATCATCTCAGGCAAACTCGTTTCAGACTGATAAAATAATATACTTATTCTCTAGATCTGAGACTCTATAACTTTTTACCTCAGGGGCTCAAATCTCTGAATACTCATAGTATCAAGAACGAAGTTTAACAACACATTCTTCGGCATTGTTTTTATTCCATTGATGAGTACTTGAATACTCCCGTCTGTTTTGATTAATGTCATGGCTTTTATACTTGTACTGTTAATGTTTGTGACTTTAATATTAGTTTGTGTTATATCTGAGCAACTGCTCTAGTTGTAAGTATATGTATGTTTTATCTTTCCAACAGATTGAATCTGTTTTAAAAATAATTTGTATCCGACTTGCCAAAAACACTCTTGTATATGTAATTTGGTCAAACAAACCAAACTTTATCACTTCTATGATTCTGGTACACAGATTGCAAACAGCAGTTGCGTGTCCATGTTTTCAATATTTATAGAATCAAAGAGTTCCTGAAAGTACTGAAGCAATATTTTTGCTAGTGATACTTCTAACAACATATACTACATTCATTATTCGTTTCTTGCTCATATTTCTACCACTGTTATCATCATTAATAACTATTATGATTATTATTCATAGGCTTCAGGAATGCAGATAGGATTGTGCCTGCAATTTTTGTCAACATTCCTACTTTCTTGTTTCTATCCACTATACCTCAATTGGAAATTATCGCTCGTCTTCCTATCATTTTCCCCATTCGTTCTTGCATCTGCATATTTCGAACAAAAATCTCTACAAAACGACGAAAGAAACAGCCAGAGAATCATCAGAAAGTCTGCAATGGTATGGATGTACTCAATGATTATTTCAAACACGTTAGTAAAAATGCATTTTTTCAGTTCGCAGTTGAAGCTATCGCCAACATAAGAACAGTTAAATCCCTAGGATGCGAACGAGTTCTTGTCGATTCTTATTCGAAAGAACTTTCCGCCTATGAAAATACTGCAAAAGTGAGGTTCCATATACGGGGAGTCGTTCTCGGATTAGCACGAGCCTTTCAAATTTTTCCCTGTGCAGCTGGTTTGGCGTATGGGGCGAAACTCATCGAAAACAAAGAACTAGAACATGCTGTCATGTTCACGTGAGTGCCAAATCCTTCAGTTCCAGTTTGGGTTTCAAGTGTAAACGGCATTATATTGCGCTTTCTTCAAGTACGGCCAATAGGCGTGGTCTAGCCACGAAAGCTATAAATTGAGTCAAATAACTATTGCGATGGTTAAATTTATGAGAATCACTGCCAAACTACGCTTCTTCACCGTACCTGAGGAAACAGCAGAATACTCTGATCCAGAGACTCAACAATACGCCCTCTGTTGGTCAAAATCGGCAATGATAGCTGGTCAACGGTTTATATGTTATGTAATTATTTTGTATTTCAATTATTCTTTCATAATCCCAGTCGTGATAGGAATTCTTTCTCAATGTTCTGGTGAAGTAATGAAGAGTACTGTCGTCCGCAAAACTATGCACAATTGATATTTTCACAAATAAATAACTAATCTGAATAACATCTGATATTTCATGAATTACAATTCAAAAAATCTAGAATATCGGTGTTAGTAAAAACCAGAAGAACCATCTGTACTTTACAGGATTGCGCAGGTTGTCATGGCTGGTTGTTGGTCTTTGGGAAACGCTTTATCTTTGACTCCAAATATCCAGAAAGCTTTCATTGCAGCTGGAAGAATATTCGAATTGCTTGAAAGAGTTCCAGCTATTAGGAATGTTACAAATCCTGTCAGGAGTGTTTGGGTAAGTGACAAGATTTACTCTTATTAATCTGAAACGAATCCTTCTAATCATTTCTAATTCGTTTGAGGAAAATAAGGTGGCACTCGTAATTGAAATTGAATAGTTTTCAATACATATCTGTTTTGATATACAACAACGAATGTTCTGGTTTACTTGCCATCTTCAGATTCTGAAATATTATAAAATAATAAACACAGAAATATACGGTACGGTAATTGGAATAACAGTGAGTGAAATTTGAAATGAAACCTCTTCTTGATTATAGCTGGTAAAGTTCTAGTTTTACTGTTATCGGCCCTGAAAACATTTACTTTTTCCTGGTGAGAGTGACAATTTTCAAATTGAATTGAAAATTCTAAAGATTAATATTTTTCACGAATGAAGACAAAAATATCATGTATCATCCGATGAAAAAGTGTATTCTATGTTTTATGTAGATGAAATCTTTACACTTTCCTCAAACAAATACTGATAACACAATATCCTTACATTCCAGAACAAAAAGAACGTCCAATACAACCAGGTTACATTTTCATATCCTACAAGACCCTCAGTACCAGTTCTGAATTCTCTGAATTTATCGATACCAGAAGGCAAAACAGTAGCTCTGGTAGGCTCTAGTGGTTGCGGAAAATCTACAATCTTGCACTTATTGGAAAGATTTTATGACCCAGTTCATGGAGAAGTTGAGGTAGATGAAAAAGACATCAAATTCATGGATATAAGTGTTGTCCGGGAACAAATGAGCATCGTCTCTCAAGAACCCAATTTATTCGACAGGACTATTGCTGAAAATATAGCGTACGGTGTGAATCACAGAAATGTTGGTATGGAGGAAATTATAGAAGCTGCGAAATCTGCAAATATACACACATTTGTGATGTGTCTGCCACAGGTATACATAAATATCTTTCTCTATAAAATATCACAAAAATCATTTTATAACATCTTTGATAAATGGCGGCAAACCTGTATATATGAAACTGTTCGCGGAATGAATAATAACATCAGCTACATAGCTTCACTAGAACGTCTCGAAACTTCAAAGACCAACATTTCAAAGAAGTGATACCACTAAACTGATGGAGATAGTTCAGAAATACAAATGAGACGGCAATAATCACACAAACCAACGGCCAATTTGGTGTCTGCAATTTTTAGTTGTTTTCAGGTAGTTTTTGAGTCAGAATCCAAAATAACTGTCAGATTTAGTAAATCAGATATAGTTTTGGAAACAAAAATATAAGTGGGGTAATTATCTTTATTATAATATATTGACATGAAAAAGCAGGGATATACATAAATAACATTCATCACTCATCATTTGAGAATTTTCTTTTTTACGACTTTCTAGCATGCCGTCACCGGAACAATATCTCGCTGAAGACTCCATCAGTAGTCGGCCATCATGTGGCGATCCAATCTTCCCTGATACCGACTTTTCATAGTTATAATGTTCTGATGACATCATTCTCCTTGTTCTCCACTTGAATCACGTAGGTTTTCTGGAAACCGATCTGACTGGCTGTGGAGGTAGTGCATTTTTATGCTCATGCTACAACCAAGAGTTTTAAAGTTGGAAAGCATATTTCTCACTAATTGTAATTATCTGCCTTAGGATTGCCAAGAAAATATTGTACTATTTTAACGAATGAACACGAAGTATTGGATTCAATCTAGTTCATTGATGTTATAAATTGTAAATCTTCAATAGGCTGCCACATCTGTAGTCCATCAAATATTTCGGCTTTCAGTTTTTGTGTGCTAATTCCAGGAAACTTACGCGACAAGTAATTGAAACTGAGTCCATCTTGATCTAAAGCTTTTACAAAATGCTTCATTTGCCCCAACTTGATATGCAGGGGTGGCATTATGATTTTTTCTCTCGCAACCAAAGGCGTAACGTTACGTTGTCCTTGAATCAATTTCTGTTAACCCAGTGCTGATTCTGTGCTCTGCTATGCCAAATATATAAAAAACAAGGATATTTTGTATATCCACTTTGCTGTCCAAGGAGAAAGTTTAACATTTTTAAATCGACATATATCACCCAGTGACGTTTTTCATATTTAAATTTTTTTAAAAGAGGTTGCTTTTTACAATCATGGGCAATAAATAAAATGGGGTGAATACATGTCAATTTCAGGTAATTTTCATTTCAAATTTGATGAATAGACGACTGAGCGATTGATGATACTGATTTTTGTAGGCATACGATACAAGACTTGGTTCCAAAGGAACCCAACTATCGGGTGGGCAGAAACAAAGGATTGCCATTGCCCGTGCTTTGATCAGAAAACCTAAAATTTTATTGCTAGACGAAGCAACATCTGCGTTGGACAACGAGAGTGAGAAGGTAAGGAACAAGAATCAATTCGCGACATAAATACAAGTTTTTCATAGGTAGGTCTCCTATCAATCAAAATTATGAACGTTAACTGAATTATCGCTCAATTAGGGTAGAGAAAGTTTCAAAAGAAAGAAAACATTTAGAGGTGCCAATAGAGAATTGAAATTCGATATAAAATTGAAAACTCGGCCTCATTTCCATTTCATATCTGCAACTGTAGGTAGGTAAACTCGAATTGCATGCTGTCTAGCTGCTTCTCCAATTGGAAAATCGATTTGGATGCCGATCTCTCGAACCACTTATATCGGTGCTCATTCAAAGTACCTCACCAATTTTTGCAACATAATTATCTTATACATGCTCCCGGCTGGTTCATCAGTATCAGCCTTGTCAGTGTATGTTGCTTTTTCCAGGCCCATGCCATGTAATGTGAAGTACCATTTTCCGCAGAAGTGAGGCTGAAGCACTAGATTACATCCAGAAAAGGGGAATTCTGGTGATATGTTGTGAATGTATCGTCACTCGGCTTTGTTCATCTTTCAACTATTCACATATGACTTGCCATATTGAATGTAAGTTGTACTTGAAAAACTAAGCGCTCAATTGTTTCCAGGTTGTCCAAGAAGCCCTGAACAAAGCTATGAAAGGCCGAACGTGTATTATTATAGCTCATAGGCTCACCACCATCCAGGATGCTGATGTTATTTGTGTTATGAAAGAAGGTTCCGTAGTTGAGATCGGAACACATTTGGAGCTGCTGGGAAGAAGAGGGCTATATTTTAATTTTCATACTTTGCAAGCTGGTCAAGAATAAAAACCTCCGATTATACATTCCGTAATTTATTTAACTGCTCACTTCACAACATTTTTCTGTCAGAATTCAATGGAATTATTATGAAATTTCTTGATGCAGCGTTAAAAAAAACAAAACTTCCAAATGGGTTGGTTCGAATATCTGTGATTCACGATGAATGAAATTTCTGATAATACTTTCACTTAATACCTAGATGTTGGCATTTATTTGGAGATTATGTCCATATCATGTACTTTTTTCACCAAGAGCTATGAAGCATTCTCTTGTTAGAAATCGATACCTAATTAAATCTAATGTAGTGAGAAGTAACTCTTTCTCAACCTAGTTGAAAATGATGAGGAAATTTCACCTTGGTAAGTAATGAAAAACTGTCAATAGTGCAGTAATAAAGCGCTTATTTTCTGAAAGCCAAGTCGAATTTAGTTTAAATTTGTTTTGAAACTGGTCTTCTAGGCTACCTGATATAGAAAAATGTTTGTACTATGGTTGACAAACAGGGTGAATGGCATTTCTCCTTCATTGAAAATGAAAATCAGAATTGATGAAATATATTGAAATTTCGCTGTGGGGAGGGAAAAAATATCATATAAGTATACCTCGGATAGGAATGCTGTTATATATTTACAGGTTGTTGTGAAAAAGTGTGACAAACTTGAGTTTTTTTTCAATTATAATTCACATGCCAATGCCACAATTCATTCCTCTCTCTCTTTTTCACTCAAGCACCAAAAACTACCTTTACAAATCTCAAGTCACACTGTTTCCAGCAAGACGCACCACAACCTCTCTCTCTCTCTCTCTCTCTCTCTCTCTCTCTCTCAATGAAGAGTCGCACAAGATATCAAGAAGGTATCTACTTTGTCAGCACTTTTATTTCGGGTGAATAATAAATACATGCAGACAGAGCAGTACCTAGAGTTTTTGGAGTAACTTGACCGACTGCCTTCCTGGAAGAAAGTTCTCAGACTCGGAGCTGAAACAAATCGAAAGCTACAAAAAAAATCCTGCTCTGCGGGGTAACTCATGTAGAACCCCTAATTTGCGTTTTTTTGAACATACTGTATAATTCCAGGAGTTGGTCCTATAACTTTCGAATTCACGATGAAACAAATTCCATTTGTGATAAACATACCTCGAGCGTACTATGAAATTTGGTTTTCATTACATTTATTCGCAACACATTTGTGCAAGTTGTGAGTCATCTTGTATTAATTGAAACAATATGCTTTCACGATTTTCGTAAAATGTTTTGTTTTTATGTCCCACAAATACAAGGCAGAGTGAAAAGAGTCGTTCATCAACATTATTCTTGTAACAATGAAATACCTGCTCCCATAAAAAATCTGGAAATATAATAATTTTCGAAAGGGAACTTGTAGAATTTATGTTATTCAAGAGATGATATTCATTTATGACTTCTGGAGTCTTCTTCAAATCATGCTGAACAGTTGATATAAAATTTTCATTTCACTTATATTCATTTATGTTATCATTAACAATATCATTATTCATGACATTTATATTTACTATTTATATATATACTATTTATAGCTATACTGACCCTCCTACCAATATATATATATATATATATATATATATATATATATATATATATATATAAATCGGGAATTATATTTGGGACAGCAGCAAAAGCGAAAGTGTACTCTTATAACAATATATTTCCAATATTTCGACAATCGATTGTTGTCATCATCAGGGAGCTACAAAATAATCTTGATGAATGAAAATATGACACAGAATTTTTTTTCCTTACTTACATTGTTAGTGAGGATGGTCGTATGAGATGGTTGAAGAAGTCAGATGACACATAGTAAAATTGTTTTAAAACATGTGTCATCTGACTTCTTTAACCATCTCATACGACCATCCTCACTAACAATGTAAGTAAGGAAAAAAAATTCTGTGTCATATTTTCATTCATTAACATTATTTTGTAGCTCCCTGATGATGACAACAATCGATTGTCGAAATATTGGAAATATATTGTTATAAGGGTACACTTTCGCTTTCGCTGCTGTCCCAAATATAATTCCCGAGTTTTGTCTACCCCAAGAAATTTGATATACCTATATCTTATATATATATATATATATATATATATATATATATATATATATATATATATATATATATATATATATATATATATATATATGTATATATATATATATATAACAACTCATCATACTTTGTCCGTGAGAATCCGTCCGTGAGAATTTTCATGCTATTATATATATATATATATATATATATATATATATATATATATATATATATATATATACTCAGTGAGCTGAAGAAGCTCACATCTGCCCTTCTTCAAAATGATTATTCCTACCCTCAGATCCAAAGAACCATTCAACGCCAACACACCCGCTTATCGCATCCCAAACCACCGGACGACCCGGCTGATCGCCCGAAAGCTTTCCTTCCTTTCATTCGGGGTGTCACTGATAAAGTGAGCCGAATTCTGACAAAATACGACATCAAGACAGTTTTCACAGCAAAAAATCAAATATCCTCTTTCCTGCGCTCACCTGAAGATACAATACCCAACGAATCACAAGGAATATATGAAATTCCTTGCCACGACTGCCCGAGAACATATATAGGACAGACGAACCGACGAGTATCAAACAGGTCCTACGAGCACGAACTAGCAGTACGTAATTCGGGCATGACCTCGACTCTCTTCAAACACCACCACGAAACCGGACACAAAATTGACTTCAACACCACGAAGACCATTGCCACAGCAAAAACACTCCAGAATCATTCGCGAAGCAATAGAAATTGAAAAACGCCCCCAATGCCTCAACAAACGAGATGACTCACAAAGACTCCCCAATTCCTGGAAACCATTATTATCGAACAAATCCATTAATTGATGCTTCTCAAACCAGACCTGTATACAGTCCGACAGTTTCAACAACGTCGGATTCTCTTACAGCTATAAATACCATCCCTCCATCTACCAAACCACAATCTCCACTCTGCCAAGAGACGTGCTGGGGGTTAAGGAGACTTAGGCCTCGCCACCAAGTCAAGCAGTCTTGAGAATAGCTCCAAAATGGGAGCCGAAACGTCGAAAGAAGAAAAAATTCCAGACGCGGTCGGTTCAACCGGAAGTTCCAGAGAGCACATAACCGACCGCGGAAGCCTATCCGAGCATATATATGTATATATATATATATGTATATATATATATATATATATATGTATATATATATATATATATGTATATACATATATATATATCCGTTGGTTTGTCGGTATTGACTTTCGACGTTTCGCACTTGGTGCTAGCACCAAGTGCAGTAACATTCTTGAAAATGCCAACTGAGACGTCGAAAGTCAATACCGACAAACCAACGGATAAACTCCCAGAATACCAATTTCGCATAAATATATGATATATATATATATATATATATATATATATATATATATATATATATATATATATATATATATATATATATGGTTGGTGTGAATAACTGAAGGTTTATATTCCCTCGATGACTTTATAATTTATTGCCTCTTCAAATATGTCATTTTGCAATCAATTTATTCAACATGAAACTTCACTAAATGGAAACACTGTTCTACCAATTATAAAAATTGAAACATATTTTCAACCTTTTCCTATCTTCTGAAGTTGATAGTGACATGATATTTTTGGGTGAGACAGTAATAAGGTGCTCATTTGAATTTTTAACATATCTCAACTGATATTGTTGGAATGTTCTAGCAAATTCGACACTTTTTTGATTGCTGTGTCATATATGCAACGATTTTTCAAATATCCATTTACATGTATCGATGTGTGCCTTAGTATTTGTGCGAAATCACTAGTCGATTTTGTTACTCAACCAATTCATTCTCGAGTATAGTAAGTATACGTATTGTCCTTCAGTGGATTGTTTCCTACTAGTTCAATCATCGCCAGAATTTTTGAACCATTTGGGTTCAGTTTGAATAATGTGAATTTAAGAGTATTGGTTGTAGTGGCCTACAAGTATGTGTCAGAGGCTCATTTTTTTTTTTTAAATATAACAAATCCAGTAAAAATCCTCTCTGGATAGAGAGTTGTACGAAAAACTAATTTTGTTATATAATCTCCGATGGCCCATTAAGGATCATCTGGGTGTTACGGTTCATTCTTTCAATCATTCAAATATATTGTTTTTATATTTCCAATTCACGATTTAAAACTAAAAGTTTTCATGAGAGTTTTTTGCCGATTGGTAATCCTTCATTCACTTTGAACGAAGTTTATTCCGATATAGAAACCGTGAAGCGATTTTGTGTTCTTCTCTTAAAAAAAGAAAATTTGATGGAAACCAATCGTCTATTTGAATTATGTCGTTGATAAAGTACCTAGAAGGGATTTCGAAATTTTCGGCTGGGTGTCATTCTTTCTTGATATAGTATGCTTCAGAGCATCTTGATATAGTATTGAAAACTATAGCTGCAAACGCAGGATTTGCACAAGGCAGATAATCAGTATGTACATCTCTTATCAACTTTACAAGTAGAAACACCGTGAAAACACCTTCCAGTTTCAACAGACCAGTAGAATATTTTCGTGCAACTTAATTCATAATGAACTTTAACTTCCACTAACTACACTATCCATGTGAATATCCTAGAAAAAAGTATCTGCACGCTAAAATCGAATGAATTGGCAACGATCGCTAGTTCCACTTTTTTTTGTGAACTCTCATCGTAGCAGTGAGCTGAGAGCTCCGTGAATTTTCCGTTTCATATTCTTTCATTTTTTCCCTCGGAAACTTTTTTACCAGCCTCGTGTATTGGGTTTCTGATGTAATTGTTCAAACGAGTATCATTTGTTGAAAAAATTTCTTACTTTCCGAAGTGCATACTTTTACTCGAATTCAACTTCAAACTGAACTCTCCAGTGAAAAGTCCAGATGTACAAATCATCTTATTTATCCAAGCAGTATATTGGGTCCTTCTGTACACTCACTAGAAACAACTTCCAGCATAGTAGAATCTAAAATGCAATTTATGTTTTTATCTCAAACCATAAATCAAAGAGATTGCTACGTATATAAGTTATCAACTACACGTCATTATATTTCGAATTCTGAAGATTTTCATTCTCATTTTTCCGGTTGAAGAAATAGTCTGCTGAACATTATATTTCTGTTCCAACCTATATAAAAATTGGTGGATCACAAATCAATCCCAATTATTCCACGACAAATACATGATATAGCTATTTTTTTAACTTATTCCTGAACTTACCGATGATAACATTTCTTTTAGGTCTAGTCTCGAAATTGCATACACATTTCTGGTGGTATATTCAGAATGAGACTGACGTATCCAAAGTCGAAAAGCAAAACTGTCCCATTCCATCGACTGGTGAGTTGAAATAGCTATAATAATAATGAAGCATTCATTGCTCAATTGTGAGAACCATCCACAGAGCATTTCCTAACAACAAATAGAATAATAGCAATAATACATAAAGCGAAAGAGCGAGTACAAAACAGAATTAATTATCGCAGTATTCACAAATTTCGTTGTTGTTCTTGCAAATTTCGTGAATTCTTGAGCATAACATTTGATTGAGCTCGTTTACCAATGAAAGTCCAACTTCTTCGACTTGTTTGACGAGGTACATATACGTTCGATTAAAATTAGGAAGGATCAATATTATCATTCCAGAATTATTGAATATATTTTCCGAAGTCTTCAATTTTCGTTTTCCTCTAGAAATGAAGTGAAATTCTTGTAATAACGAATAATACTCCAAACCATTGGGTGGGTATATTCAATTTTTTTTGTAACCTATCATCCATATCCAGGTCAATATTTCAAGTAAGATATAATGGAAAAAATGTATTGTTATCACAGCAAATACATCAGTGAATTTTCAACAGTTCCTAACGCTGAAGCCATATACACGATATGCTACACTCACTATGCAATTGATGTGTTGATTGAGCGAAAGAAGTATGAAATTGAAGACTGTTATTTCTTCTAGAAAACGTCATTGCTTTACACTAAGATATATTCAAGGGAATGCTATTTACGATACATCATTCATGAACAAAATTCATTTCTGTCGATTGTAGATTCCTAAAAGTCAAGGAAGTGGAAGAAGTTTATAACTAGAGATTTCCTATATACAGCAGATATACATATACCATTTGTGTATAATAAGGATTGAAATGGGCCCAAATTAGATCATTGTGGGATTCCGCTCGTTGCTATGTATACTCCTTATTTGAAACCACTTAATTGAACGAACTGTTTACAATGTAAACCATCGTACGATTTTGGAACCTGTATTCGAAAGCTTGTATAGATTGATTATATAGATGATTTGTTTCATTGAAAGTCTTCCATAAATCGGTATACATCATATCACCCTGAACCTACTATATATTGTTTTGCACAGAAACTGACTGAATATCTTAGAGAACCATTCTGTTTTGCAGACAATAAAAATACTGTTGATTTTAGTTCCGTTTTGCAACAACCTGGGATAAACTATGTATCACAGTGGGGTTCATCTCGTCAATGATATCCGCTGTTTGCCAACCTTTCTTCTTCCTCTGGTACGATACATACACAGAAGCAGTTGTAAGCTACGCCCGTTCCTACAACGACTCGCTCCCAGAGCTGAAGATAGCGGATATGAAGGAAAAACTCACCGAAACAGTTCAGGATTTTGCGATACGAACCACCATGTTGGGTATTATAACGACGGTTTTCACCTACATTTCGATTGTTTTATTCGGCTACTCTTCTAAGAGACAGGTTAGTGAACTTCCTGTTGGCAAACCACCATTTTCAATCGTCTCGTGATATTGAATATATCGAGAAAAACTAAATTTGACGGGGTGGGAAATGATTTACCTGCCCTCATTTGAATCTTTGCAACCTCAACACAACACCAACCTGCTTATTCGAAATAAGCTAACCCTGACACAAAATGATAGCAACACATATCTCAATATCGGACGTACAAAAAGATACAGGTACTCACCTTTTCCCTCAAAACCCCATTCCTCTGCAATAACTGGAGCCTCACTCAATTTACGGAAACGAAACGTTACCTTTTCATTAGCCATTTTCCTAAGATCGGCATCTGGAGCACTGTCGGTTATCAGGGCCAGTCCATTCTTATTGTTCAGAATGCCGCCAATATTTCAGTAAATATTTCAATTATGAGTGTTTTTCAGCACTCTTCGTGGTAAAAATGAGATGTGTGAAATATTATTGGTATCCCAGGTGCAATCATTTTCAGCCTCGGTAAGCATTTATTCTTAAGAGAAATGTTTCACTTTCCGCCTCGGCATCTAAGTACTGTTCCATTCCTTTCAATCGGATTGTGATAATTATGCATATTTTATTTCTATCGATAATAAAAACATTGATATATTGAAAGTTACTCTAATCACTTGCATTTGTTGTCCTCGAGTATTGTTTGAATGTATTCTTGAAAAGACTTCACCCATAATGATTTGATCGAAACCAGAAAAAATTCTGAACAGTAATTTTTCGTTCAGATTTATCATATTTTTGGAAAAATAAGAATTTTCTTCTCGGGCGTCTTCACACATGAACATATACATAATGTAGTTATTTAAGTGGTATAAAGTAATATTAAAATTGTTGAATAATTATGTAACAATACAATTGCACATTCAATTGCCAAGGCTTTCGACAGGGTGAACCACGAAATTCTCATAGACAAACTAGAGAAATTTGGTATTTTCGGACCACTTCTACGATGGATTCAAAGCTACCTCTCGAATAGGAAACAAATTGTCAGGGTATGTGGTTTCATGTCCAGGGAAGTGTATGTGCCCTCAGGCGTTCCGCAAGGGTCACACCTCGGGCATATTTTGTTTAATATATTCATCAATGACATTCATGAATCCTTTCACAGCTCAAAATTCCTATTATTTGCCGATGATCTCAAGCTTTACACTACTGTCGTCGATGAACGGAACTGCATATCTCTCCAACGTGACTTGTCAAACTTGAACGACTGGTGCACCAGAAATCATATGGACTTGAATGTCAATAAGTGCTTTAGCATTACGTTCAGTCGCTCCAGATCTCCTTTTCCTTACATCTATTAATTAAACGGTACCAATTTACAAAGGGTATCGAATATAAAAGATCTGGGTGTAACTCTGAAATCCGACCTCAGTTATAACTTGCATATCTCTAATTCAACATCGAAAGCCCTGAAAATGCTCGGTTTTGTCAAAAGGTGCTCTCAACATTTCACGAACATAAATTCCATCAGGCTACTTTACTGCTCCTTGGTCAGACCTCATCTGGAGTTTGCAGCATGTGTATGGTGTCCTGGCTATAGCACTTACAGACAGAAAATCGAAAAAATTCAGCAAGCTTTTTTAAGATACATAGCGTTTAAAAAACACTACACTACTTATAACTATGAGAATCTCGAAATTGAGTTGAACTTGAACAGTTTGAACTCTCGTCGCCAAATAAGAGACCTCAGGATGTTGTTCGACCTAATAAACTCCATACATTGCGCTCCTGAGCTGAATAGCTACATTAGTTTGCACGTTCCGTCCAGATCCACTCGTTCAAACTTCTCCTTCTATATTCCACCATTCAGAACCAATATAGCCGGTAACTCATTTGTTATCAGATCATCTAGGCTTGCCAATCACCATTCAGATAGCCTGGACTTTTTTATGGGCTCTGCACACTTTGAGTACGCCCTGAGAAAGTGTGTCTAACATTAGCTTTGTTATTTGTCTTCCTCAGTTTTATTGTTACTCTAATGATAACGATGCCTCCTAAGTATCAGATATTTTATATATTCAAATGTCACTTATAAGTATTTTATTTGTATTTTTAAGTAATGCGATGTCAACCTTATAAATTTTGTAGTAATGAGCAATGCTCATAAATAAATAAATAAGTAAACTTCCTAGCAGGCTTTTAGTTGAATGTTATCTATCAAACTCGACTTCAATTAGGGGGAGCATTCGTTCAATTAGAGTAGGAAAAAAATCCTAGAATGTTTTCGGGTAAAAAAAATTACCAGGTTCACTCTCCCAAATCCTGCCTGTCAAAATTTAATTCAAAAATAGCTAATCCAAATTAGATTTGACCGTAATGTTCATGTCTCTCCTTCAAAAAATGTTCACTATTTCTCAGTTCAATATACTTGATAGATTTCTTTGCTTCAATGATGTCAGCATATTTTCCTGCAGAAACAAATAACAAAATTAAATTTTCTGATGCCCACTGAAATATATAGTACAATCTCTATGTATATTGACTCAATTGCAACCTCCTCATCCTTGATAGATTTCAGTTTTTCCTGAGGTTTACATACTTCGAAAATTAAAAGTGAATTATAATTCATATCTCCTGTCCCTTGATTCACGCGGTGTTCTTTGAACGATACAGGGCTTTCCTCTCTTGTGAATCTGAATATTAAATACCGCAAATGGATATACACAATTGAAAACTTTATACAAGATACCAATGGAAGGAGATATTTTTTCTCGTATGGGATATGTGACCTCTCCATTATTGAATTCGAATCTGAAATTTTATTGGAGTATGATCTTGGGGTCTTGGTGTTCTAGAGATCAACATGTGAGATGGCTTTTCGATATTCAATGTGATTTTATGTGAGTTTAACCAATTTTCTATCATCTGCATATCATCGGTGATTGCTTCTCGAATATTGGTTATATTCCTACCAGCGTAGCTCAACGTAGTACCATCAGTATACAATTTGATTTCGCCCTTCATTGATATCCTGGATATCGCATTGACAAAAATACAAAAAAGTTGGACCCAACATGGATCCTTGCGGTACAATCCTTACGCAAGCACGCATATCTCATATTTTTTATCTTTTGTTAAACTACTTGCTTTGTTTTGTACTTTTTTTTTAGATTTTTTTATGTATGACTTGTTACATGTAAGCTGTTTGTAACATAAGTTTTATTTATATTATCGAAAAAACGATTCTGACCACAATTTGTGCAAAATGTTTTGTAATTATTCATGTCATAACCATTTTTATAACTGTACTATTTATTTTGACTTGTTCTATATTATGTTAGACATAATCTAAAGAACCAATAAACTATTATTATTATTATTATTATTATTAACTCCTAAATCATCAATGAATTATTACTCGTATGCCAATGTTCCCAAGCTTTTTGATCATAGTGCTATCATTTACCTTGTCGAACGTATTTCGCAGAACAAGGAACTTAGAGTATGTCAACAGTCAAGCAATCATTAGGACAGGTGTTCTCGGTGATTTGTCGAACATGTCGCGATTTGAAAGTGAAATCAATGAATTTGTGGAGGCTGTAAGTGTTACTGCAGATTACCTATTGCATATGCATCCCAGTTATCTTGGTCATGTTATTTCTTGAAAGTTGAAAAGCGATCAATATTGAGGCGCTGTTATAATAATAATAATAATAATAATATCGTCTTTATTATTTTCTTCCTTTTCAACGGTACAGTCATTTAAGTGAAAATGAAATATACATATTCAACTTTGGAAGAAAATTAAAGGCGGAGTTCAATTTCAATAGTGACGAATCACCATGGAAATTGCTCTTCCACTCAACCTCGAACATATCGCTGAGTGCTACTTTTAAAACTATAAAGGTAATCATTTATTTCCACATAAAATAATAATAATAATATATCATATAATCGATAAATGATAGTTATGATCAGGGGTGATCTTAACATGGGGATGAGATAGGGATGAAATAGGTGGCTTGAACGTCAGAAACAGTTACCGCAAGAGAAATTCAGTGAAATCATTTTTGAACCGATATAGATTTTTCTGTTTGATTGAATCAGGAATACCGTTATACATAGCATATATCTGGTACGTAAAAGATCTTCGAAAAATCTCCAAACGAAATATTGGATGGGTAAGTCGGCCTTTGTGCCTTATATTAAGATTATGCACGTCAGTTCTGAAAGAAATCTTCTCATGCAGGTAAGGAGGGTTTTTTTCCATGATTATTCTGTGAAATAAAGTGGCAGCATGTAGTTTTCTCCTATTTTCCATGTCTAACCATCCGATAGTTTTCAATTTGTGAGATATTCTCTCTCTCTTTCGGATACCAAAAATAAATCGTAGGCAAGAGTTCTGAACCTTTTGAATTTTTTGTTTGAACTGAACAGTTAAACATGGGCCATACAATACATCAGCATAATTGAAAACAGAAAGGACCAAAGCTTCACATAATGTTTGTTGTCCTCACTTTAGGTGGTAAAAAATATTTGTTGCCATAAATAACTTCAAGTGAATAATATGCACGATTGACAAGTTGAGCTACATGCTTTTCAAATCTCAAATCTTCATCCAAAATCACTCCTAAGCTCTTTGCTTCATGTACTACCTCCAGTTGCTCATCATTTATCTTTATATTAGTGTGGAATCGAACAGTATTCCTTGTATGCTTGGGACCAAACACAATGACTTTAGATTTACTCTTGTTTATCATCAGACAATGATCAGAGGCTTTCTCCACAAACGAATTCAAATCACTATTTATTCTATTACAAGCATCATTCACCATGTCCGAGGAAAAACTATAATACAACTGTGTATCGTCTGCATACAAATGGATATTACAAAACTGAAGGCATTTCATAAGCTGCGAGGTGTAAATGGCAAACAGCAAGGGTCCCAAAATAGAACCTTGCGGTACTCCACAACGTAGAGTTAAATATTGTGAGTGATTTCCATCAATAGAAACAATTTGTTGACGGTCATTGAGAAATGATCTGATTGAAGATACTGCACTATTAGATATTCCAATGTAGCCCAATATTGACAACATTAAATTGTGGTTGATTGTATCGAAGGCTCTACTAAAGTCTAGAAGAACTAGTATAGTGCTTTCGCCCAAGTTCCTGGATCTTATAATATCATCAACTAAATGCAACAGGGCAGTTGTGCAGCTGTAACCTTTTCGAAACCCAGATTGAGTATTCGGAAGTATGGAGAAATGCTCTTTTAGTTGTTCCTCAATTGCTCTTTCAAGTAGCTTAGATAAAGTTGGTAATATGCTTATGGCACGTAGATCTTTGTAACTCAATGGGTTCGCTTTTTTAGGCAACACCTTCACAAGTGCCCTCCCCCATACCGATGGAAAAATCTCATTCATGAGGCAAAAATTGACAATATGTGTTATGTATGGAATACTTAATATGCGGACAGCTATTATCTGTTTATTTTTACGTAATTAACTATCCGTAATACGGTTTTCGTCAACAGAGTTCTATTTATACACTATTTTCATTTTATATTGAAGATTTGAGGTGGATCCTACTGTGAAAAGAGAAAAGATTCTCAATAGCTAGAAAAAACATTTTTCACCTATCCCCAAACCCGCACAGAAAAAAAATCAAACAATGTTGGATTGGCTCTCCATAACTTTTTCAGATCTTCAAACTGAGGCAAGTTTTATTGGAGAAGACTTTGCAAAAAGACATCGAATGGTATGAAACCCATCAAACTGGTGATTTTGCCACTATATTAACTGAGTGAGTATTTGCTCATGAATTTTTATCTCCGAAAAACTCAGATTTTTTTTCCATTATTAGTTCAATGATAAATATCGTGAGGTTAGGATGATCCGAAACTATATAAAATTTTCAGAATAATATTTATCACAGATATTGGGTGATGATTGTTGACTTATTGGGTTCAACTTTTTCATATACAAAGGTCACTACTGACTTCCTCCATTGATTGGGAATCATTTCATTGAAGAATATTAATTATAGCCGATATAATCATCAGGAAAGCTATGAATTAGTGCATTTTTTGATTTTTAATGGTAATTACCTCTCGAAGCCGAATGCTGCCAACTAGGTTGACATTGTCATAAGACTAGTCGTATTTGTTCTGAAAGTTTGCTTGAATGTAGTTGACGATATTCCTTGCTGAATGGTAATGGTTAGGACTTCCATTGTCTATATTATCAACTCTATTGAAACCTGTCGGTAAGAACGAAACGATAAAAATACAAATCAAGTAAGGAAAGCAAAGAAAATGTTGAGATGGATTTTTTAGTCAGTAATATAATTGAGGTTTGATTGATCAAAGAGAATAATGTTGCTACAAAAAATCGAGATAGAAGAACTCCAGACAGTTTGCTGAATTCTTCAGAAGAATCGAGGCCAGAGAAGGAGACCAGCTCCCATCGAAGAAACACTCGAGATCATCAAAAAGAATCTGAGAGAGGACGACACTTTGGAAAATAGAACAACACTACCGATAGAAGGCTTCATGGAGTTGCTGGAATGCTGCGTTCAGAATTGCTACTTCCAGTTGTAGGATCGTTTTCTCAGCCAAGATGAACCAATGGGATCACAACTCTCACCGGTTATAGCCAATACTTACATGGAGTGGTTCGAAGCTTTTGCCATCGAACAGGCCAAGAAGAAACCCCGCGTCTGATTAAGATACATCGACGACACGTTCCTAGTGTGGAACTACGGAGATGCAGAATTGGACGCCTTTCTAGAATATCTGAACAACGTGAGGCCCACCATCGAAACCACAGTGGAAAAACGCATACTGCACAATACCTTAATGAGCAATCTAATCAACATCAATCTACGAAGCGGGGTATCGTCATGTCTCTGATTGATCGGGCAATCAATATCTGTAACACCAAAGAAAGTCTCGACAGGAAGCTGAACAACATAAAGAAGGATCTTCAGAAGAACGGCTACTCGAAGAAGCTAGTGGATCAAACATTGTCCCGGACGAACCAAAAGAACACCAAGGAAATACTGGAACAACAAATTCATACTATCCCCTACGTAGGAGGACTTCCTGAAAGGATCAAGAGGATAAGAGGGAAATACAACGTCATAGTCTGTTTTCAATCAGGGAACACAATACGCAGCCAGCTCCCAAAAATTCGACCACAGAATAAAAACAGCGACACCAACAGCTGCGTTCACCAGATACCATGCGAATGCGACGAATCTTAGATCGGAGAAACCAGAACACCACTGGAAGTGAGAATGGGCGAACACTAGAAAAACGCACAATGAGGGGAAGCAACGAAATCAGGAATAGCGGAGTATGTTTGGACAAACCATCACAGCATTAAATGGTCTGAAACCGAAGTCATACACAAGGAGGAGCACTGGTTCGAACGGAAATTCGAGGAAGCCGCCTACATCCTCAACAACGACGCATTTAGTCAGCGTGGAATTCTAAATGTGTGGAGGCCGCCTCCAAGGCATGGACCGACTTCAGCTCGACGAGGGAGTATATCGCCCCAATACATCCATTTTCCGCTGAAAATCGATCAACGAACTTCTAGTAGTAGCACCCGTGCGCCTCATTGTTAGTTCCGCCCCTTCCCCCACCATAGGGAAATCGCGTCTTTATAACCGACAACCGACCATACCTCAAATTATAGTCAGTCATCACACGAAGACGAATGCGGATACCACCAATCGAAACGTCAAAACGTCGTGAGTACACTCAACTTGAAACTTGGTTTCAATATTTATTCATACTAATTTGTTTATGTCTTTATTTAAATTTTTTTGACTAATATTTCACATTCGATATCTCGATTTTCTTGTCACCAATATTATTTCATTGATTTCTACAGTGTGGTCCACTAAGTCTGCAACAAATGGGAAACTTTTTCATTATCGATTTCTCAGGAAATTTTATTCTTGACAAAAGTTGGTGCATGTTCCAAAACTATACCAAGTGTACCTGAAATGGCTTAATGACAATCACCATACAGGATAGGCCAAAAAATATAAATTTCGTTCAAGAGTAAAGTACCCTTATTTTAGAAAATATAGAAATATGTTGAGGAGAAAAGTTGCTTAGAATTAAAAGTTATGTTCAGATACGAAGTCATAGCCTGCTATTCGTTTTTTTTTTCTTTTGGAAAATTTTGAATTACCCCCGTATGATACATATTTTTACTATTTTGATTCAATACGTATTTGAAGTAGCTACAATCAAATCGGTTTGGGGTATATCTTATCAAATTAAAGTGAATTTATATACTTCACATGGATTTCTATTTTTTTAGGTGACCGTCAACTTCTTGTTTGTTGCAACGATATTTAACAGAACTCTGAAATATCACAAATACTTTTTTTAACGAGGCAAATACTTTACTAACTACATAAAAATATTTGTGTTATTTTAGAGTTCTGTTAAATATCGTTGCAACGAACAAGTAGTTGACGGTCACCTAAAAAAATACAAATCCATGTAAATTATACAAATTCACTTTAATTTGATAAGAAATACTCCAAACCGATTTGATTGTAGCTACTTCAAATACATATTGAATCGAAATAGTAAAAATATGTATCATAGGGGGTAATTCAAAATTTTCCAAAAGAAAAAAAAATTCGAATAGCAGGCCATGACTTCGTATCTGAACATAACTTTTAATTCCAAGCAACTTTTCTCCTCAACATATTTCTATATTTTCTGGAATAAGGGTACTTTACTCTTGAACGAAATTTATATTTTTTGGCCTATCCTGTATGGTGATTGTCATAAAGCCATTTCAGGTACACTTGGTATAGTTTTGGAACATGCACCAACTTTTGTCAAGAATAAAATTTTCTGAGAAATCGATAATAAAAAAGTTTCCCATTTGATGCGGACTTAGTGGACCACACTGTATATCTCAATTCTTTTGACTAATATTTCATATTCGATATCTCGTTTTTGTGTAACAACATTATTTTCTTTCATCAATCAAACCTTAATTATATCATTGACCAAAAAATCCATTTCAACATTATGTTTGGATTTGATTTCCATACTTCATTTTTATTTTGATCCTTTCGTTCTTAGCGACAGGTTCCTATAGAGCTAATAATAAAGACAATGGAAGGCCGAACCATTACCTCTTCTGAATGTGTCTATTGGAATCCAAACAAATATATTTTTCAGAAATGTTACAAAATGGGAAGATGCTATCGGTGAGAAAATTGGAATATTTTTATTCTTGGAATCTGAATTTGTCACATGTTTGATATTGAGTCTCATGAGAGGATGGAAAGTTGCTCTAGTTTTTTTCATTACCCTACTCACATCCACCATATTGGTAGGCTGCATTTCTAGGGTGAGTGAATATCATAAACTGAATTGTGTTCACGAAACATCAAGAAAACCTTCAGCTCATTTCCCAATGAAAAGTCAAATTCAAAGCAAAACAATGGTATGCATATCAAGAAAATATTTTTCACAGTCTTTTTTACAAATGTAAAAATACATATCCTTCGAATATGGAATTGAACTTGGAAATGATCACCTTTACTTTTCAGACTGAGAAAGTAGTTATGATGATGATTCGACGTCATAAACGAAAAATGTGATTTCCAATGTAGAAAAGCGCCGATCACGGAATGTCATGAATTTCTGGAGTTTGAAAAATATGGTGTTATTTGATGGAGTTTCAAGCGTTGCTTGTGCTGTCCATCAAGTGCCCGTAGAGAGCTTCAGTCTCATTAAGTTTCACTTGCAAATTTTCCATGAAAACCGTTTCATCAATCATTTTTCTGAATGAGTTTGAGTAGATGACTGCAAGCCAACAAAACCATTTCAAAATATTATGATTCCTCAGACGTCCCTTTCAAAAAGACATCCCATTAGTTGTGCAATGATGCCTCAACTGATCCCTTTTCGAAAATTTTCCTAGGGATCAATTACCCTTACACTAAACTCTAGAATATCTGAATGACGTCAGGTCCACAATCGAATTCACAATGGAGAGATGAGAATCTGAGAGCAAACTGCCGTTCCTCGACGTGGATATGAAGAGGGCCAGATGTATACCGGGTGTCCCACATTTTATGTGACAGGCAATATCTGGTTTGTTGAAGGAAATACACAAAAATGTTTCATACTAAAGTTTTAGGAGTTCATGAGAGCTATATTTTGACATAACTTTCAAATATACAGGGTGTTTGGTGTAGGTGCTACAGACCAAAATTCCATTTTTTAAAATGGAATGCCCTGTATATCATTACATATTCAGATGCTTCAGAAGTTAAATTCTGATATCATTTCATGTTTGGTTTTTGAAATTCGGTTACGGCGTTGTTGAGTTATTGCTTAAGATGTAAAGTCTTGAGAACGACTATTATTTTCAAAAATATCTCATACAATTATTCTCTCTGCATCAGATCACATGAAAATAAGTCAAAATTTTGGGTGTTCGAAGTAATGGTTTCAATTTTGAGTTGTGGAATTCAGTCAGGAATCATTTTGAATATGAAACAATTGCGAAATTGAAAGAGGTGTATTCGATAACAAATCTTTAATAACAATGTAAATAATATAACTTGATAAATCATTTCATAAGAATGGTAGGTACCTAGAAATAAGTTATAAAAATTGTTCAAAGTGATGCCCATTAGATATTATACAGGCTTCGAAACGTCGAATCACTTCTCTCGTACAAGTCGCTCTTATAATATCAGGCGTAATATCACTGCACGCTAGTCGAATTTTCATTTTCAGATCATCCATATTCAAAGGGGGAGTAGTGTAAACAATATCTTTCAAATAACCCCATAGGAAAAAATCAAGCGGTGATAAATCTGGGGAACGTTCTATCCAGATATTCAGTAACAACCTGTGAATTGTGAGGAGGAGCACCATCTTGTTGCCACCAAATTCCTTGTCGTTCTGATATGAGAATATCTTCCATCAACTGGATCAAATCATGTTCTAGAAAATGTAAATATCGCAATCCATTGAGATTTTCATCGAAAAAGTAAGGTCCTATGATGCGGCCATTGAACAATCCACATCATACATCAATACACCAAGTAGTTTGAAAATTACTTTGGCGGACCCAGTGGGGATTTTCTTGAGACCAATAGTGACTGTTATGTCGATTCACAACTCCATTATTGTGGAATCGCGATTCATCGCTCCACAAAATTTGACTGAATATGTTAGGACTTTCATGTAATATTACCTGAATACAAGCAATGAATTCAAGTCGTCGTTCAAAGTCCGTGGGTTTCAAACCTTGTACCAACTGAATTTTGAATGAGTGGTATTTATTTTCTTTCAGAATTCTCTGTACATTAGATTAACTCACACCGACCTCTTCTGCAAGAGTACGGATGGAAACATGTGGATGAATTATAATATAAGCCAACACATTGATCTCTAAATCTTCAGTTCTAACAGATCTCGTATGATGACGATGCTTTATAGTAGAAGGAAATGACCCAGTTCGCAATTTTTCTTCAACTCTCGACAAAGTCATTCGTGACGGAATGGGTCTGTCTGGAAAACGTTCTTGGTATAGACGTTGTGCTTGACGGCAGTTTTTCCGACATTCCCCAAAAATTAATAACATATCAATGCAATCACTTGGCCTAAACGCGAAAGGCATACTGGAGTTTTCGCACAAAGAACACAGTTACTGTTTTGCAAAGAATCACTGAATCGAACTGACAAGTAGATACAATTCAACAACATTTGTTACTATGGCATCAACAAGCATAAGCTACTTGATGAAATTGTGCAATATAAAGCAATTCACCCTCAAGTTAGTCACATTCTCAAGAATTTCAATATTATATTCAACTGATATCGATATCGTATCGTAGAGGTGAGAAACCAAACATGAAATGATATCAAAATTTAATGTAGCATCTGAATATGTAATGATATACAGGGCGGTCTATTTAAAAAAATGGAATTTTGGTCTGTAGCTCCTACACCAAACACCCTGTATATTTTAAAATTATATCAAAATAAAGCTCTCATGAACTCCTAAAACTTTTGTATGAA
>JAVJAQ010002885.1:0-36663 GCA_032362365.1 Zygogramma bicolorata
TATTTTGCTTGAGCGGTATGACGTGACAAACCCTAACTGGTTCATTTTGCCCCAACTTCCCCTATTTGTTTTCAAGAAATTATTAAATGTTCCGCCATTTTGTAGTAGGTGAAGTTATTGACTTCATATTCTAGGGTTGTAAAGAACTCGTTAGGAGCTTTAAAATGATATCACAAGACCCCTCTTCCCATTTAATTTTTTTTCCAGATATGAGAATGGAAATTTATATTTCTTCTTTCAGAGAACATTCGTGTCTTTTTATTTGATTTTAATCATTTGGTAGAGGATGAATCAAATATCAGAGAATTATCTGATTCAGACTCAGAGAAACTACTATTATTAATCTCAGTTATCAACTACTTTCCGAAAGTGATAAGTGATCATAGACGAAAAAGATTGGAACTCTTTCATAAAGTTATCTTGGTGAGGGCACGGACCAGCTTTTCAGGTTGGCATTCGATACCTGAAGTTAACAGCGCTGAGAGCGGTTAGTACTTGGATAGGTGAACTCATTCAGGTAAAGACCGCGCCGAAAGCCCATACAACTGCAGCAAAAAGCATATCATAGCTCGCAGGCAATATATCAGTGAGTACAAGATATATTGAGGATATGCCTTACTTCGGAGGGGAGGTAAAGCCGGCGGTCCCGAGTTTCTGAATGTTGGGCTCGTAAAAGATCCCTACTTCTGGTTGGAATACCAGAGAGTTCGGCTTATTTCCGGCTAGGGGAAGTGTGCTCACCGGTCTCGGTGATTGGCCTTGGTAGCGGAAATGTGCCGACGAGAAAGAATTGAAAAAAAAAATTGTTGGTTAAGCATTTATATTATCAACTTAGTTATGTTTATTCTGAATCAAAGATGAGTTATGAGGAAGTTCCTCACAACTTTGAAGTGAAAGATTGAAGTTATGAAAAAATGATTCGTATAAATATTTTGGATGTGAATAAAGAAACACTTCAGTGTGTTTTGAATCATGTTTCATCGATTTTCTTTCAATGCCGTCAGTTAATATTTAGAATATCAACATTATTTCGAACTTTTTTATATCATTCACCACTATATTGAGTTCAAAATGAAAGAATGGCGTATCAAAAATACATTTTTGCCAGAAACAACATTTATTATATGAAAAAAAAGTATACACTATAAAATGAAATAGGTGAACGTAAAATATTATATACACATGAACAAAATCAAGAAAATGCGTAGATCCAATAAGAGGGCATTGTTTCCAATTCGGATTAGATCGGCCACTTTGAATAGTAGTGGTTCAGTTGAATGTGGATGAAATCTAAACTTTCGGTAGGTAATTCACAATGGCTTGTAAATCCTGGGGTATTAATGAAAATAATCCAGTTTTATTATATTTTGGTCAGAATACTATCGTAATAGCTTCCCCGGTATCAGTAACTGATAAGAATAATGGGTATGAAGATCAACACTTGAGAGAAATGCTGTTTGAGAAGGATGAGTATGAATCCAACATATATTTTCTTCCATATCAATTTCCAGATCTGAATATATAAGTATATTTCGAGTGAAAGTATGCTTGAAACAATGTCAAAAAGGAGATATATACAGCAGTCACTATTTTCTAGGAACTCCCACTTGAATAGTATATTTGAAATCGATGATATTCCAGAAATATGTGAACTACAAATGAATATTTCTCTCTGAAAATATGCGGAAACATTGAAGTTATATATTTTGTAGGTCTCATTACTCCGAAACTGAACATGGGCACTTTGTGTGTCCGGGGAGAATTTTGTTCAGTATGCCTAGAACCACATTTTCCCAGCGTTTGTCACAGCTCGAGAGAACCACTTTCCATAAGACTGGTGCAGGGTTCTTCGCACTTCTGAACAGATGATATAAAACTTTGACTACCCTCAATTTTCGGAGGGGAAAAAACAAAAAATAAATCATGAATTGTATCTACCAAAAAATGAATTATTAGAGATAACCATGCAAAATCCCTCCGCTTTCATTAATCTGCATTATTGTGTTGCACTCCAGTCGGAATGGCTGACAATTAAAAAGTATTTTCACTTAACGCCTTCTAGAACAATTGAGCAAATTGATCGCATCGACAAGATGTTAACCCAATTCAAACGGTTAATGAGTGGAATCAGTTGGCGCTTCTCTAATAGATCGAACAGTGGTCCACATGTCCCGATTTCGAATAATACTGTGTTGAAGTTTTTGAAAATTCACCATGACAGTGCCTTCGTCAAGTGCCCATTCTAAATACGCAGATGGAAGTCGAATTTACCAATACGTCGCTGCCGTAACCGGTAAGATCTAGCTTTTTCTAAAAACAATTGTTAGAGTAGTGGGATTTCCTTCCAGAACATTATAAATTCGCAGGGAAAATATAGTACGCACCTTCGGTCTTTGTGACTAAGGAAAGAGCTAAGAGATTAGGAAATAATTTCTTTTCCGTCGTTCCGAAAATGTATCTACTATACGTTGAGGGTATTTTAGTATATAAAACCGATCAGATGATAGTAACATTTCAATACAAAAACTTTTGAATTTCTACCTGAAGAATACCGAAAGATTGTTTTTCATAAAAATATTTGAACAATGTCACTGAAAGAAATATTTTCAATCTGCTCATTGTTAAATTGCATTTCATTATAGGCTATACGTTGAAATTATTCAATATTATTCGTCATTTTGACTAAATTGATGATGTATAGGGGCTATCAGAAGCTTTCATGATTGGTACTCTCCAGAAATTCATGAGAAGCGTATATTTATCTAGACCCCTTAGAGTTCCTTGTGCATTGGTATATTTCAATATTTCTGGAGAGTTCAGAAAAGAATATATTATTTCAGGGACAAATATGGATTTCGTAGTCATATTGAAATGTTGATAATGCTATAATGTTTCGCAATTTACTCAAACCTCAGAGCTACTGATTTATTCTTCAAGGAAGTTCATACTATGAGGTCTTTTGGCGTTTTCGTTGAAAATTTCTCTACAGAGAAATTGTCTCTTTTCTGCTACCTACGACATGGTTTATGAAAAAATAGTCGACGATAACGTCATAATAACATCATTGCGATAGAGTATTAATACGTAGCAAACATAGTGTGGGTGAGAAGTGATACCTAAATTGAATATGTTACTCAAACGCAGGACTTCGAAGTTGATATTGTAGTTTTCCTGGTCTAGCCGTAAGGGGGTAGAATAACTAAATTGCTTTATTGATGGAGATATGTTTTTGAGTTCCTGATAAAGACTCCAGCATGAGAGTAGGAACGTCGAACATTTCAGCAACTCGCACACGGATTGATACCCGAAAGGACTATTCCATTCATCTCAACTTTATATATTTTGTTGCAGCAAATTTCGGTATAATATGCAGCGAGATGCACTACGGGTGGCCGTCCCCATACATCCCCGTCCTTCGGAGCGGTGAGTACTACTTCCAGGTCAGTAGCGAGGAGGGATCCTGGTTGGCCGTTGCCCCGTTGGCGGGCGCCATTTTCGGAGCACTCTTCACCGCCATGATCGTCGACAGGATCGGCAGGAAGCGACTGATCATCGTCTCTTCTATTCCGTTCGTGGCTTCGTGGCTGCTGATCGGGGTTGCGACATCCACCACCCTCATGTTCGTGGGCAGGATCATGGCGGGGGCTGCAGACGGATTGTCCTTCACAGCAGGTGAGGCTCCCCGACGATATTACAAAAATCCGTACATTTCCATTGGATATGTGTATAACTACATCGAAAAAGGACAACTTCGGAATCCAAGCAAAAACGACATGGAAGATTATATTATTACTAATCGACGTACATTTGTGTCGATGTATGTATTCCTAGCGTTATCGGTTACTGCATGCAAAATATTGAGGAAGCAGAAAACACAAAAATATAACGCAGCATGGCCACTTTTCAGATTAAAAAAAATATAATAGCACATAGTGAAAGTTAAGTATGAATAAATTCACGCAGTAAGCTTCTTGGAAGAACGACATTGACGAGCCTTCGTGAAAAGGTATGAACCATATTGTGAATTCAGTAATAAATTGCTATATTGCAGTGGTTCAATGGATATTTTAGATGCCACTTTAACAGTGGAGAAACTATCTCACGCTGTTTTGATTACCCAACTTATTCTAAATGAGAAATATTACATTTGAATCGAACTGAAATCTGCCACTGCTTTCATCTTCATAAAACAGAATATATGCCTCGCTGCTCACCAAAAGTCTCAATGGGATTGGTATCACTCGTGAGTCATTAAATTCATGCCAGGTTCCAGTGTAGGGTGTTTGTAGTGAGCCGTGTAGTGGCATAAACATAAATATTTCCGCCATGATCTGAGACAACATACAGATTATGAAGAAAATGATTTATAGTCGCTGCTGCATATATTTAGTAATGTTCAAGTCTTCCATGATGATATATAATTTTCCTTTGAACCTTTCAGCTGGAGAAAATCGCTTGAGATGGATCACCAATATTATAAAAACCTCCAATTCGGTAGAGATTTTGTGCATTTCCGCCGCTCCTAATCTCCTACCGAAATGACTATATCACGTATAAATTTTTTTTCTTGTTTTTGTTAATGAAGCACTGTAATTAACTGCTTGAAATCAAGATGTTCCCTATTATAAATAAGTGTTATTTCTTGGGAGCAATAAACGTTATACTTATAAAAAAATTTTTTTCTATTGTTAAAGAATCTAAACATTCAGTTATACTTATTTTTACCGACATTGGTGGGATAGGCACAGAAAAGTCCGAAAAAATATCAAAAGTCACAGAACAGTTCATAACATATTCTAACTTGGAATTGTTAATCCTCAGACTCCTGAGCTTTCTCATTGTCACCGAATTCCTCATCAATTTCCGACAATATTAACTTGATTGTATCTCCAAGGGACATGATTGAAGGAAAATCTGTTTTCTGTACTGTGAAACTTCCAATGATTGCAAAGTTAAGAGATAGAAGAACTGTTGCATTGAGAAACTATGCAAAATTCGCAATCAATTCTTATTAACTGCTATAGACAATCAACTGAAAACGTTATTGTTGAAATACACCTGCAAATCAATTTAATGATCTGCATGTGGTTGATCATATAATATAATTGATAAGCATACCAAGAAACATATTTTTCAAAGGAATTCCACAGCAAAAAACTTCGAATAACCAGTAATTTGGTTAACCATGAACATTAGTCAGCATCTCTTCCACAAAACCACTAGTATAAATAAATCTCGATTTCATGATTTTTTCTCTGTATAAAAAAATGATTTCTCAATGTACTCTCGATTCTGTAGAATAAAAATGTCACCTTGTATTTCTCTGGAGCCATTATCAAGATTCCTTCGCCTCTTGATGCCGAGGTCTAAGTCTACTTAATAATAATGAGTAATTGGTGAATAGTTCAGACTTCCATTGTCTATATTATTAACTCTATCGAAACCTACTGCTAAGAACGAAAGAATAAAAATTCAAATCAAGTAAGAAAATCAAATCCCAAACGAAAGGTTGAAATGGATTTTTTGGTCAATAATGAAATTAAGGATTGATTGATCAGAATCAGAGAAGAAAATAATGTTGTTACAAAAAATTGAGATATCGAATATGAAATATTCAAAAAAATTTCAACTACAGAAATGAATGAAATAATATTGTGACAAAAAAATTGAGGTTTCGAATGTGAAATACTAGTAAAAAATGTAAATGAAATAAATGAAATGTTATGAATAAATATATATACTACTTTTCTTCGGGCTTGAAGTCCGTCGTTCTTTGAAATTTCTTCCTAGCGCGCTAGCGAAACGTTAGGAACAAATTCCAAAGAACGACGGCCTTCAAGCCCGAAGAAAAGTAGTTATACTAACAACCTCGGCCGCGAAAGCCTCAACCATTTTGTTATGAATAAATGTTGAAATCTTCGGGTGATGACCTTGGAGACGGTAGATGGAGTTTTTCTTTTACGGCAATCAACATGCATATGCTAACTAAAATAAACTTGCATATTTTCAGTCCCCATGTATCTTGGAGAAATTGCCGACCCAAAAATCCGAGGTCTCCTGGCTTCAATCTGCCCTGTCTGCATCGTTTTCGGGTTGCTGTTGATCAACATTTTCGGAGCCTACCTACCCCTGGACACCGTAGCCTTCATAGGGACTATTTTTCCGATACTCCTTCTGGTCACGTTTACTTGGATGCCGGAGAGTCCCTACTTTTTCCTGATGCGCGGAAGGTCAGAAGAGGCGAAGAGGAGCCTTCAAGTTTTTCGGGGGGTGGAAGATGTCAGCGAAGAGTTGAGCAGGATTTCGGGAGCGATCAAGGAGCAGAACGACAGCAAGGGGTCATTTTGGGATTTGATCACCGTGAAGAGTAACAGAAAAGGCATGATGATCACTCTAGGTAAGATTCAGTTGGGTGATCTTTCAAGACCTAAATCTTCGATTGGAGTTGTTTTCATTTTTTTTATTTCTTCAGAAGATTCTGTTTGAGAAGTGACATTCTAGAATTCGCACGATTTAGAAATATAGAAAACAATTACATAATTATCAAACTTCAAGATTCAAGATTTTGTTTGAAATTCCTGGAGAGGAATTGAATAGTTTTTTGCATGGAGAGCCATGTACGTATTTTCCATAAAGATTATGATATTCCAATTATCTACATGAATCGCATTTTTGTTCAGCCGTGAGTTTGTATACAAAAAAGATTGCATTTACGCCAACGTTCCTTCTTGAAATAGGTTCAATGAAGAGTATACGTTTATATTTTCGTGGAAACGATCCAGTAGATTTCATACAGGCACTCGCCAATATGTTTTTACTTTTCATCAGTAGATGGCTCTACCGATACTGATTCTATTATATATTGTAATTACCAAACTTTTGTTGCGAATCGAACGGACACGGCTCAAACTGATATTATTGTTTATAGAGATAAACAATGGTTTGGCTGAAATATTGAAAGAAAGATAGTGGAGCTTCAAAATAGAGTTGATGATGAAAGTTCATGGATGAAATGAAACTTCAGACGTTGAAATAATCTACAGGACATGAATGATCTACGACAAAAAGAGTCCACTTCTGTTTCTGCATTGATTGCCATCTTTTGGTATTATGCATGAGTATGAGTAATCAAGAAAATGTGGGTAAGAAGATGGAAAGAAAAAACTAGACTTGAAAACGAAATCACTTCTATTCTTTCTTCTTTTTCTATTCTTCTATTGTTTCCTTCTTTCTGTTATATTTTAAAGAAGTTGTAAGTACTGTTACATCTGTTTCACTATCCAATAGTTTTCTCAAGAAGAAACATAACGGAAATAATCACATAAAGACAATACTTGATTGTATATATGATAAAAATAGTCAGATAATATCACTAGTCATCACACTAGGAATATATGTAGTTCAATTGGTAAATACCTGAAACAAAACTAGAGATGCATACTTGCGCATCTGGCAAAGGTAAATTTGAATTGATGATGCATAATAGCCATTGGTGAAATCTCATATTATTTTCACAGCTTTATTTCACTTCACTCCATTTCCTCCCTCAAATTTACTGAAGTGGCCAGTTAATAAATGTATTTTTCAATGTATAGTTTTGTTGCTATAAAAAGAACCTTGTACATTTCAATTTGACGACAAAATTGTATCCTCTATTGATATTCATTTATAATTGGTGATAAGCATTCTTTTCTGATTCATCAAAGTAATTTTATTGAGAACCTCATTATGGATAATGAAGTGGCAATTAAAAATCAATTGAAATAGGTTACGAATTTTTCGTCGAAAAAATCCTGTGAATATTAATATTTCATCGAACAGAGGAATTCTCAAAATTATTATCTTCACAAACAAATGTTTGTGTTCAGGAATAAGCATATGACTAGTGTTTTTTCGTTCTAAGCGCTCGTGAAAACAACCAACCTAAACGTGATGTGATATGATTGATTGAATGTATGTATTGTTCAAACAATCTAGGTCTACGGGGAATCCAGCAGCTGAGCGGCACCACAGCCATCATCTTCTACTGCAAAACGATATTCGAAGAAGCAGAAGGCTTCGTCTCCTCCAGCCTCGCCACCATCCTCTACTTCCTGGTGCAGCTCCTCCTCTCGGCGCTGGCCTCCTTCGTGGTGGACTTCGCCGGCCGCAGACCGCTGCTGATCTTCTCGACCACCGGAACAGCCCTGTCGCTCCTCCTCAACGGCGTCTTCCTCTACCTCAAGAACTGCACCCGGGTGGACACCAGCGGCTTCGCCTTCGTTCCCCTGGTGGCCCTCCTGTGCTTCGTCGTCGTCTTCAGCCTCGGCCTGCAGACCATCCCGCTGCTCATCATGGGCGAGATCTACCCGACCAGCGTCAAGGCGTTCGCCCTCTGCTCCATGGACATGTTCTACAGCGTCATCGTCATCGCCATATCCAAGTTCTTCCACTGGTCCAACGATGCCTACGGAATGCACGTGCCCTTCTTCACTTTCTGCTGCTGCTGTGTCGTGGGGCTCGTTTTCATCATTTTCTACGTGCCGGAAACCAAGGGCAAGACTCTGGAAGACATCCAGGCCGAGCTTCGAGGGCATCAGAAGGTTCCTGTCAGATACGTCGAAGGGGCCAGGTTTTATTGAAAGTCATTGCAAGAATATATGACTCCATTATCGAATCCATTCACGATAACAAATACACCAATGAAATTCCACAACTTCAGTTATTGTTTTATTTATTTTCCGAGGAATTCGTCAGTTTCGTGGAATTTGCCTGACATATAAAATTACTCCAGTCTATGACGGTGAAAAAAGTGCAAACTGTGTATTTATCCCATACAGCACCGATTCGTATGAAAATTCGGATTCAGGATCTGCATCCCCTCTTTTTCAAAATCTAAAAAAAAGAGATTATTTTTTTTGTGATGTAGTTATGCAAACCCTCTACAAACTGAATAATTGCTTGTTGAAAGTTGATTGGTATTTTCAATCGACAAAATGGAAAGTTTCTACGTACAATAAACAAAAACCAATGCATTTTCCGGGAAAAACTAATTGGACCTTTTTCAAAGTCCTTCAAAAATCCTTTATTTTTGTTATTTATAAAAGTTTTTAGCATCAAAACTGACCGAGGTATGAAGGAAATAATGTTGAATCCAATTATTTGTTGAAAAAAAATTGTGAATAACTCATCGTCTCTTCCCCCACCCCCTTCCTTCGAAAAAAATCGTTGTTACTCCATAATTTTTGATTGAAGAGAAAAAATCATATACGTGATTCAGCAAAAAATCACCATTTCTTCGAAATAACTTGAAAACTATTGATCGCATGCAAAATTTTCTAGAGTACAAAATTGAAGGTTATTCTTCTCTGAAAATTTTGGTGTTTCATTTTTTTCTGCAGAGTGAGATATGGCCAGTTAAATATTGTGGGGGGGTCGCGCAAAGTACCTTTTTTGAGCCCGTTCAGCATGAGCCTTTTCAAAAATATAATCTGAAACAAAAAATCATGTGAATGAGCTTATAGTTCTTGAAAAAAGCTACAAAATGCTTTTTTGGTGGAATTGATTGCTTGAATACTAAGCGAGTTATGGGAAAAAAAACAAAAACATTTTTTTTGAAATTAGAGTATGTACATTAATATATTGAAGAATACACATAGTAACTATATTTCAGGCCTAGTGGAAGAATAAAGGCTTTTTGAAGGGATTCAAAAAAGGTCCAATTAGTTTTTCCCGAAAAATTTATTGGTTTTTGGTTATTGTACGTAGAAACTTTCCAGTTTGGCGTTTGAAAATACCAATCAACTTCCAACAAGCAATTATTCAGTTTGTAGTGGGTTTGCATACACCACAAACAATCGCTTTTGTTTTTTCAGAAGCTATAATTTTGCTATCTGCAGGTTTCTCAATTAGATGCATTATTTTCCAGTTATTCGCGAAAAAGGATCTGAAAATATGTTTTTTTTGCCTGAAAACCGACAAATTCACTCGCGAATAAGTCGAAATGTATTGCTTTTCAGAAAAAACTCCATTGAACAAAAAGTGCTTAGAATTAGTCAATGTATTGATTTCCGCAATTATTTCCAATAAAAAAATTTCACCCCCAAGAAGGGGTGGCATCCACCCCAATGGAGAAAGCAACCCTCGGCACAGGGTAGATTTTGAGAAAGAGGGTGTGTAGATCCTGAATCCAAAATTTCATGCGAATCGGTGCTGTATGGGATAAATACACGGGAAAAAGGTCATAGACTGGTTTAGATGTGATTTCATATCATACAACTCGTACAAAAAAAGGCGGTCTCCTAATTTGGATAGTGGGCTATCGCCGCATTTGACTTCTCATTTTACACGTCGATGAGATTCGAACTATTTTCAAAAGAATCAGATATGGGAATCACAAAGTTGCTCGCTATCAGCCATTGGAAACATTGATTTTCAGAATATCAAAGAAATTTCACAGCTTCCGACACATTTTCAGAAAAAAAATCATTTCTTCGTCTTATATTTTCCATTGTACCACTAAAAACTGATGGCATGAATCATTGCATCATATATCAGCATCGTTGTGAACATGATTCATGGTGGATCATTATTGAACACTGAAATTATGTTTTGGGTTTGTGTCTTTTAGTTTGTGATGACAAATTTCATCGACTTTTCGTATGACTGGTATGTTGAAGAAAAAAATTGAGAAAAAGTTCGAATCGTTCTGGCACTTCCGATCGCATGCCTTAATCAGTGTTTTACTCATACTTCGGGAGGAATGTTGCGATAAGAGTACCTGTGCACACGATTCCAATGATCGGCGGAACAATTAGCATTCTTCGTTCGGAGGAAATGGTCAATTAATCGCGTTAGCATCGTCAAAAATCTCTTCGAATCCGACATTCGACAGTGAGGTGCACCAGCAGCCGGAAGAAAAATGAAGAGAAACCTTTTGAGCCGTTTGTTCGGGAACAGGATTTACCAATATTTGGCAGCTGTCACAGGTAATTGCATTCTTGAACGGGACACAATTTCACATCCATCATCTCCATCACTGTATCTGTTCAATCGACAATAACACGGATATTACTATTAGTTATTTAATACTGAGTGACAGCTTTTGACACTTGGTAGATGACGTTTTAACGGGAATTATGTTTTGTGCTCTACACGTTGGTTTCAAATGATGCTTATCCCGTTTATAGGTACAATTGAACAAAATTCAACTGATTAAAATAAATGCTACTCCCAACTTCCGGCTTTCTAATCCGTTCCCATACCTTCTGCCACAAGTTGCAATAGACACCGAAGTTACTAGGCATTGGTATGAGATGAAGATGGGTTTTCAGTACATATGGCTTGAAAAACAGTACCTAAATCGTTTTACCAAAATTAACAGTTGTTTTACCAGTATTACATACTGATGAAATTATATACTTTGATCCTACCAACATGATAAAAAATAAAAACTGGTTATTAATCTCTCTGAGAGAGTGCGAGAGTAGTCTCTACTTACAAAATAAAGGCTCGTGTCCACTAGCAATTGAATTTGCCTAGAGTACTCTCACAAGTCACTTGCAATGCGTGTAAACAGCAGCGCTAGAGGAAGTTTGCTGAAAGTTTACTCTCGGGCCATGTACTAGCCGACTTGTTAGAGCTTGTAGTGTACACGGCTAATCTAAGCAAATTAGTTTGCACTTTATTATTTCGAGACTGTTTCGAAATATTTGCAGCAAGTTGTGAGATTTTGTGAACTATTTTAAACTTTTATTCATTTGTTTCGAATCTGAATTGAAATTCTGATTTTGTCACAGAAACGGAGGAACGACGTGTTTGGAATAGAGAAGAAATTCTTCTGCTAATTTAAAAGTTTGAACTGTACCCAGAAATATGGAATGTACATTGCAAAGATTTTAAAAATAGAGTAAAAAAACAAGGCGCATTTCAAAAATTAGCAGAACTATTCAACACATCTGAACATGAAATTCAGCGCAAGCTACATAACTGGAGAACACAACTGAATCAGGAGTGGAGAAATATTCAAAAAAAAAGAGTGGACAGGGGACAAATTCTTAAAAATCAAGGACAGACGCTTCTCGCATTTTGGTATCTTTTTCATATATTTTCTCTTTCACAAAATTCAGCAAAAAACAAAGTCTTCCGCAGACATGAGTAAAAAAAAATTAACTGCTGAGGATCTTCCGTTCTCAATTCAGAGAGCAGCTTCTCATGTATGCCTAACGTAGATCTTCGCTGAATCCATTTTCTGACCCAATTTTTTCTACGCTTTTTGTCATTTTCCTTTTCCTTTATTTGTTTTTTCAACTGAATATATGGTACAACAGCAGCAGCCACTTGCTGAGACGACATTTTTCTGGAAGTATGTGTACACGTTACTCAAGCAAACGAACTTGCTAGAGTAATTTGCCGCAATAAATTTCAAAACAATTAGACTACAGTGTAGACACGCCGGCAAGTACTTGGTGAAAAAACTTTCGCAAGTTACTTGCAAGTGGACACGAGGCTTAAGAATTGCTTTCAGCAATGAAAATACTGTCAAGAATATTACTCGAACAAAAAACAAAAACACCAAAAGAACTACTACTACAGCGGAATGCAATGGCGTGTTTTATTTTAATAATACAAAAGTGGTTACGACTGAAACAAACTTCCGGAAACGAGCACTTCTAGAAATGATAAGGGTGAAGAAACGTACAAATGCCATAAATAAAAAATTTAAACATGGATGGTTTAGGAAACAGTTATTTCAACTCAAAAAACTCAATATCACAAAAGAAAAAACTGAAGAAAATAAAAATGAACTGAGATGTCGAAAAGTGAATCCACTCAACTGGGTGTAACCATACATCACTTGATAAATCACATATTTTTTGACGAATTCTCTGCTCAGTATCACCTCCGCTGAATTATTGTCGAGACAAACAAACGTTAACTGTATTGCACGTAGACCAAGAGCCCGTGTCACTATTTTTGGTAGTGATAAGTTTACGCCCATCGACCACTGAAACTTGTATTATCGATGTCGAACATGCTACAGAGATTCTCGCCACACATGATTTCCGGGGCGAAGTTAGGGTAGGGGGCTGACCGATCTGTATAAAAAAAGTGAGCAAAATTAGTCGTAAGTTTACGACTGAGAACATTGGGAAAGCAAAGATTTCAGGAAAATAATCCGACGCTCGCTTATTGTCAGTCGCCTACATCGCGGCGTTCACCCGCTAGAACCCTCGAAATATGTATAAAAAAAACAACAACAAAGAAAAACCAGTTTACAACTGACAGTGGGGCAGATCTTACCATTAGCATTTTAAAGACACAAATTTCGCAGGCCAGCCTTATTCAATGGGGCGGAAGGGCGCTGGGCCCACCTGTTTCGGAAGAATTTTTAAGTTATTTTTTATGATAAGCTCACGACTGATTCCTTCACAATAATGTTCGATTCCAACTGTCCAATTGAAAAATGCAATCAACAGTCATCAAACAAGGGGTGCAAATATTGCCGCTCGTAAAAACAAGTTCCTGGAATAGCGCTATATAAAGCTTGACTACATTTTTATCATAAAAATCATATGTTTGTGACTGACAATCAAACATTTAGGTACAACGTAAGTACGTGAATATGAAAACACCTTTCTCAGCTGTTTATTGTATGGATAAAGCTCACTTGGTAGCTAAACTGACAAGTTTCTTGCATTTGCGAAGTGCAGATATAATATGACAATTATTGAAACATCGGCCCTAAATTTTTCAATACAGTAATTTGACGACTGACACTTCGAAACATACCTGAAATGGACTATGCTGGATCGATCAATTCACGTGTCAGTCATCTCATGTATCGGTGGAATGTTGTCAGTCATCAAATGCAGCGTCGCGCACTAATCATGATTAGTATAGATGTATTTTTTGAATGACTATAATAGTTATTAGTCAAAAGCATTGGTATCTCTCTAGCTGTGATTTTTATTTATATTTTTTGACTATGCATTTCAAGAATGAATATAGGTATTTCAGTTCACGATTCGTTTTTTTTCCAAACCGAATTGGAACTCCAGTACGACGCTGTTGCCGACATCTGAGTTTACCGTCACAAAATAATAACTATCTGTATCACTGAACTTGATTCTCCACATTAAATTTCCACAGAAATTAAATCGTGTTTTACCATATAGTGTCATAACATATAGAAATGGCAGATTCCTCACTTCAAAATATAACAATTTGACCCAACTTGCTCATATAAAATGTTGCTAATGAGGGTGATACAGTTCAAATTTAGATTTTTTTTTAACTTCCAACGGTTTTGGATATTAATGAAATTATAATCTAGGAAATTTGTGGTATAAATGTACGCTTCGGTTTTTTGTTGTTAGCGCTATTCAGTTGTTATCAATTTTTTTTTCATTCGATATCGTTACTTCTGATGATTTAATCAAGCATTATTTTGGTTTTATTCGTGCGAGATCTTTTTCGAATCGATTTTACATGAAAGTGATTCACCCAATCCAAATTGAACAGGAATACATTTTTGTGTAGAAAACTGTACAATTCAATAACCTGAGATCGCAACCTCAGAAAAAATACATGCGAACAAAGTTGGGGTTTGACCCACCCCTGAATGGAATCTTGAAAGGAATGTTGATACTTTTCATCCGTGATAAAAAGGATTATCAACTCTAGTAATTTAATTTTTTTGTAAAGTACCGTTTCTGAGATTTCAGATTAAAACCATCCTGAAAGTTGCACATTCAAATGGCTGTAGCTCATTAAGGTAGAATTTTAACATATAGGGCCTTCATCTTGGGCACGCCTTTAAATGGCCATAACTCCCTAAGGGACCATTTCTGGACACATGTTTGTGTGTGAACTTTCTCAAATCATCCTGTACTTGAAATGTATCTATGTAATTTCAGGACACCCTTTATACATATACATATGCAAGCACATACAGTGCTTGAAGCGCATTTCCACTGAAATGACGCATGTTTTCAAATTTTTATCGGGCCTTTGCCACACTTCACATGATTATAGGTGACAGGTACTTGATTAAGGTGGTACAACTAACGTCGTGTGAATTTTTTGAGCATAAACTTATAATATTGAAGTATACCTGAATATTTTTGCACCTTTTCAAGGGCCCAGTTTCTTTTTGCCTCGTGGTACGCGACTGACGGTAATAGATTTTCGATTTATGCATAATAGATTACTTGCCCCTAAATTTTGGAATGTAAGCTTATCATAAAAAAATACTTAAAAATTCTTCCGAAACAGGTGGGCCCAGCGCCCTTCCGCCCCATTGAATAAGGCTGGCCTGCGAAATTTGTGTCATTAAAATGCTAATGGTAAGATCTGCCCCACTGTCAGTTGTTAACTGGTTTTTCTTTGTTGTTGTTTTTTTATACATATTTCGAGGGTTGTAGCGGGTGAACGCCGCGATGTAGGCGACTGACAATAAGCGAGCGTCGGATTATTTTCCTGAAATCTTTGCTTTCCCAATGTTCTCAGTCGTAAACTCACGACTAATTTTGCTCACTTTTTTATACAGATCGGTCAGCCCCCTACCCTAACTTCGCCCCGGAAATCATGTATGGCGAGAATCTCTGTAGCATCGTCGACATCGATAATACAAGTTTCAGTGGTCGATGGGCGTAAACTTATCACTACCAAAAATAGTAACACGGGCTCTTGGTCTAACGAAGGATGTTTCTGAAAATTGAGACGAAGTAAATCGAATCTCACTTTTTGTATGAGTTATCCACCTCTCAATGTAATGTTCTCTTCAACAAAAGACATTTAATGATAGGTTCACCTCGTGTGATATCTGTGACATTTACATTTCAAATTTCATGTGTTTTTTTTCCTTCATTTATATCATAAATTTTTTCAATTCTGGATTCACTCAATCACTGCTTCCTTTATAATCAGTTTAGTGTCCTGGGGATGACTAGATAAAAGGTCGAAACGTAGCCATAAACAGAATTTGATTTTTTGTTCCACTGACCACTTCCAACCAACTGGAATTAAAAACTTAAGGTCATATACATCTCAACGAAAATAAAAAGAAATTGACCAAAATCACAGATAAACGACGTTTTCTTGAAATGAAACCTAGCTAGATCGATTATCACAAACTTCAATCATTCAAAGTGAGTGTTAATTTGTATCTCCTCTGTCCCTTGATTTACGCGGTATCGACCCCGAAAACCTATGCATACTGAATTTCATAAAAATTGTCGGGTTTTACAGTCTGATGAATAAGTGACTCTTTATTTCTGTTCGAGCTTTCGAGTTTTCATTTGACTCTTCTTCAGGAACGCTATACATAACCAAAAATAATCCTTAAATATTTAAATTAAATTCACTTTCGAAATGATTGAAATATGAAGCTGCTAAATATATGACTATTCATCCCACTTATATATTTTTTTTTGGTAAAAATATAGTATAAAACTAGTAAAAATATATAATACCTATTACATTGAAAAAAGAGTTCAAAATTCTCACACGTTGAAATGTACGAATGATATATGTGACATAAGAATTATGATTGACATGGATTGGGACATTGACATTAAACTGTTCGCTTTCGAAGAGGCTAACAGGGCTATTCGTTAAAGTGGTTATCGCAGTTGCTAACCGTCGTAGCAACTCTGATAATAACTTGCCATAATGACGGTGGTAAGCTGTTTTTCCTTAACAAGATATCTAAAGCAGTTGCCTGTGAACCACTACTCACAGCAACTGGTCATTATAGTAGTTAACTTGAAAAGTGAATACCAATTTCGCGCTTAGCAACTGACCTTGAACATAACGACATTTTTTAGTCGCTATCCATAACAACTCTGCTTAGTGAATAGCCCTGTGAAAAATGAAGTTGAAAATAGTATATGAACCTTACTGATTTTAATGAAACTGATATTTGATGTTTCTTGAAATAATTGTGTACTATATAAGTGAATAATTGTGTTGTTTTTATCTAGATGAAGCAAATATGTTTATATGACGTTGAGACCTTCTATATCTTTCCTTGAATTGATGCAATTGGAATGTTTGAAAATATTAGTCATTTCTAAAAAAAGTCTTATCTGTGAATTACTTGAAGAATCCAAAATTGTAACATCATTGAAACTGAAATTATGTCTTGATCGTGACTATGTTTGGGTAACATGCAAGTATTTTTATTCAATCTGATATCACTCTTATGTTGTTCTAAAATTGTTGTTGTTCGTTTTCGTTAACCAGCTGACGAACGTCAACCCTCAGAAGTCGAAACTTGTGCGAGAAATGGATCAACGAGGCCTTACCTTTTAACGTGCGATTACCCAGCACGGTGTTCCGGCGAGGATTCGAACCCCGGCCTTCCGCTTGATAGGCAGATGTGAAGTTAATAAATCTTTGAGAAGTCTGCCGGTCTGCCCAATGTACTCCTTATTACAACTACCACATGGAATAGGGACTGCAAAACCCGATATAATTTCACATCTCATAATTTGCTCAGTCGATCGAATTATCCACATGCTTATATTATGTAGACTCCTCTCCAGAAAGATAATAAAAAAAAATAACGATCTTTTCAATAGAGTTGAAAGACTGAACCAAAATATTTACGACTACATGTTATAATAGTTGATATAGCTCGTAAAAGATAAACACACTTCTCCGAGTTGAACCTTTCTTCAAATTGTATCAAACCTGTCAAAATATTTATCTCATTCTTTCAAATTGATAATGAATAATGCGAAATACCAGTAGATTCTAGTTAGTGTCAAAGGCAATAAAATTTCGTAATTAGCAAAAATGTACTTGTAGAAATCAAAGTTATTCACATTAATTGATATACGAAATATCAATCGAAAGAATGTTTTACGATAAATCTTCTCACTCTTTCTTCGATTATTTTTAAAATAGCTGCTCAGAATAATGCATTTCAAAGGTGTCAGCTATATTTTTTGTGATATTCTCTTTATTTCAATTTATTTTATATAAATGAGCGAAAGGTTCTTGATTCTAGTCTCCCATCAAAAGGATAGAAATTTTTTCTTGAGAATTTCACAGTCGAAGAATGATCACGTTTCATAATTAATGGAATTTCGATTAAAGTAGCACTGGGGATAGGACTAATTTACTGTATGGCATTTGCCATTCAATTATCATCATCGTCCTCAAATGTCATTGAATTTACTATATCTCTTTGTTGTTTCATTCAAATCCAATGCAACTTTTTTTCAATAATATTTTGCGATATTCCAAGGCATGAATTAATTTTGTTTATATTCGTATCAATTTTTCTCATCCTATTTTCAATCATAAGATGCTGACACGTTGCTTTTCGGTTTCATTCAATTTACAATTATTTCGGGGGTCAAGTACATGAACCATAATAAGTTACCATATTTAAAAATAAGTTCTCATAACTTCCCATGTAACAAACATTTATAATAATTCAACAAATTACCAAGACGGATGCCGCCTACACGAGCTACGATAAAAAATACTGAACAATAGGATTCCAACTTTTTTATTGGACATTATGGGAATTATTAGTCCAGAAGGTGACGCCTGACTCCATATCGGAATGTCTCGATTAATTCAACGCGTTTATTTCTGGATAAGGGAATGAAAGGACACGGCACGTTCTGGTAGTATCTAGTGGTCGACGTGAAGTTCAGATGGCCAATATTTCGTTAAATTCGGTATTAATACGGCAATCTTTATAATTCTGATATATTCGACGTTGATAAAATTACAATCTATATTTTTGAATGAAAAATTTCAAAATAAGATAATGGCATAACCAATGAGGTTTCTCTTACTTTCTTATGGTTATATTTATTTTTTTTTGCCTAATGGTACGATTAAACTTCCGATCACTCCAGAACTACTTCTGTTTGGGATTTCAAAATGGGTTTTTTCGTTGACCACCTTACATTCCCCCAGGAACATCAACCCGCAGAAACTTGTGTGAGGTAAAGATTAACGAGGTCTTCCGTTTTGACGTGTGATTCAATCATACAAAAATTGAGTTTCCATTTCTGATTCCATTATAGTTTGTTCAATAGGTCAGTTTCGAATGATGAGAAAAATTCACGTATCCGACAAATTGAAATTGTTCCGCTAACTAGTATTATGCGCTGCCGCTCCCCTTCCTTTTATCACCCTAAATGGTGATATAAAGTGATGCATCTCGCCACCTTACTAATTTCAGTTCAAAACTCATTTGGCTCTTTCACATTTTTTCTTCAATTGATGAGTTCGATTCATTTGGAATTTATGTGGTAATATATGCAAGTTCCAGGCTAACAATTTCTCAGTGGCTTTCTTCTTAGATGTTTTTATGATAAAAAGAACCCATTGGAAATCTATGCTGCTCGATTCTGATGCCAGCTTTGGCTTCTGGAGAATGCATCAACTTCAGATGTATGACATTCAACTCAAGAACTAATTCAAAGAGGCCTGATGAAGTCGTTCATGTAGAAGAAAACGTTAATTAGAACCATCTGCAATGACCTAGTTCTTTCATTCATGACAGGTATTAAAAAAGCTATCAATGAGTTGCTGTTTTTTAGGGTATTCATTAACCCTCAATGATTCATGTTTGGGACTATGCCATTCTTATTTATAGCTTCATACCGTCAATTTTGAGCAATGTAATTGAAGCCCAAAGATGGGAAATAACGATAAAATAGTCTTGTCTTTTCGAAATGTCGCCTTTTCAATAAAACGGTTCTATTTATATAGTTATTTATCCTTCTTGTTTTATTTTTCGGCTCAAATTCATTTATTGAAATTTGCACCCCTTCCTGAAGACACATTGATCACAAATTTGGTACACACCTATAGTTCTAATGACAATACAATTAATCACATTCTGTATTATTATGAATCCAAGATGACCGCTGCCGCTGATACAAATAACATATTTTTCACCCCCACCGATATGAGTATCGAATAAAGGACTCGACTAGGACTAGTAGAATTTCAAATCTAAAACGGCCGCCGGCCCAAAATGCCAGGTTTCACTGTCCGCAAAATGCAAGGCGGCGCTGTAGACCATTCAGTTGTATATTATTTATACCCGAAATTGTTTCAGGAAGGAAAATTATAAGTGCCCCTGAGTTAAGTTTTTGGCAGGCTTATAATATATTCTGGAGTTAGATTGATATACATTTTCAGGATACAAACCTTGTCCTTGTCTAAATTGAATGAACAACAATTTTTATGTTTAAAGGTTTCATTGAATTAATGCTACCTAAAAAAAGGTTCTGCACTAGTTATTACACCACTACCCCCATCAGATCAGACAAGAATAAATTCAAAATTCTTATACACCCATCTATTCCATATTTTTGTGTGAAATAGAATAAATCAATAAAATCCAATAAAAAATTCATGAATAAGTCAGTAAGAAAAATATTTATTACAAACATTCAGATTTGACCTTCACAAACAGTTTAGTCAAGTACGAGAAACATCCCAAACATATTAGGAACATACCATCAGGTCTAATTTTTGTAAACTTGCGCAGAAGTATTCGTCAGTTGTATAAAAGTCTTTATTTATCAGCAGCCGTTTCACCGATCTGCGTAATGCCTTCAGTGTAAGGTTTAGGTAAGGTTTTTAGCTCTTAGTTACATTATCTACATCACTATCATCTTCATTTCCACTCGACTCAATAATGCTTAATTTTTATTTTATTTTATCTAAATGTCTTTACAGATCTCTCGAAAAATAGTTAGATCTCGAGAAAAGAATGTGAGTTTTCTTATAAATTTGGAAGTGTCCCTTTTATACCTTCGAATGATTGGGCTTGGTTTAGGAGGGATATATATCTAAAAAAAATGATTTAAACTGAAAAGACGTTGAAATTGAAAATGATCATCGATTTATTAGGTTGAACAAAACTAGTGCAATCGATCGCCGTGAAACTCTGTAAAAGCTGCCTAGTCTTCAATTGTTTCACGGCTCATCCGCGTTTGGGGAAATAATTTAAAATAATGTAATAATGAAAATCAAACGATGAAATTTCGAGAAGAAGGAGGAGGAGAAGAGGCGATACGAATCTTTTTTTTCATTTCAGCGACGCTGTGCATTTTGTCGTCGGAGATGCACTTCGGCTGGAGCTCCCCCGCCGTGCCCCTGCTCACGAAGGGCGGCCACCGATTCCGCATCAGCGGCAACGAGGCCTCCTGGCTGACGGTGGCCCTGCTGCCGGGCACCATCCTCGGCGCCGCCATAGCCGGCACCCTCACCGGAGTGCTGGGCAGGCGGAAGGTCATCCTCTTCACCACGGTGCCGCTGCTGACGGGCTGGGTGGGCATCGCGCTCGCCGACGACGTGCGAGTGCTGTACGCGGCCAGGTTCGTGGCCGGCATCTCCAGCGGGCTGTCCTTCTCCACGGTGCCCATGTACCTGGGGGAGATCGCCGAGCCGCACATCAGAGGTGAGTGCAGGGGACTTAGGCGTTATTCTTTCAATTGAACAATCCATTTTAGGAAAATTCATTTAGTTCATTCCAACGTCAAAATATTGGGAAGCACTCTTTGTTATTCAACATAGAAATATCATAAACTAACCTAAATAATGTACAATGAAGTGGGCGAACCTGTGAGAAATCAAATTCTTGTATAGGTTGCAAAGATGCTGAATTATAAGTAAAAATGGTGGATATAATACATAAGCATTATACCAAATCTCTAGTAATGATAAATAAACATGAATTCAGAAAATACATTAAAAAAATACAAAAGCATCAAACAGTTGAGGTAAAAATGAGAAGTATACAATATCATGAAGGGGTTTTCGATTTGTAGATGTATATCAACCCACGAGGTCGATTTGATATAGCCTTTCAACTTAGTTTTGAATTGTTTCATGTTATTCACGATTGTGATATATTGCGGAAGGCGCCCGTAGAGTTTCGGGGGATCAGAATGTAAAATTCTTCTGCCCAATAGTCTTTGAAGCTAGCTGTCTTGTGTTATAGTGATGATCATTGGTTATCAGAGTGGATTTAATTTTATACTGTTCAATATTCGAATTCAAGAAAAAATTGCTGTCTCGGGTCTGAGATTTCAATTTCCGAGTATGAAAGGTCTGAAAAGACTGTATAAAATTCATAGCACTTTGATTCATTCACAAAGAAGAGAGATTTCGTCTGGAACAGGTACTTCCTGCCCCTATGAGGTATCAAACCACATAAAAGTGACTTTCTCATTCATTTATTATACTAGAAACAAGAAATTTTATCAATCGGACAGAATTTGAGGATATTTCCATAGAATAGAATTCTTCATTGAAGCCTCACATTGCCGAAGACGTCACAAAACATTCGGGTTAAGCCGCGTCCACAGTTTAGTGCTCGACGTTTCGGCTCCGATTTCGGAGCCATTTCAAAGTATGGTAATATAAGAACTCTATCTGCCTACTTCCTAGATTGAACTATACATAACGTTCACCACCACCATATCAACACAATTTTGCCAATTTTTTTCATGTTCCTCCTTTTAAAGGGATTTATAAACTCTGCACCATACAAATTTCGAGTCAGTGTTGAGATATGAAATTATATTGTAGGGAACAGAACAGAATCTACAAAAAATTTCAATGCACAACAAAGAGTTCTGGAGGAGGTTTTCACAGAAAATGACTTTAATCCCAATTATAATCCACGAACATTCAACATAAACTTCCCTATACACAGAATAACTCCCACAGAAAGAAAATATATGTGCATCAGAATATTCAATAAATTACCAAACAGTCTCGTCTATCAGAACGCACAAGGTCTTCAAGAATAAAGGAAAACAACTTCTGTTGAATCTGAAACCATATGATTTGAAAGAATATTTTGAAGCAAATCACAAAAGCTATTTCTTTATTCGACGTCTTTTCTTTCAATATTGGAATGTGACATATATGTGTACATATATTTATAGGTATATAGTGTGTTGTAAATATACATGTTCATATGAAATAAAGTATATTATTTTCCGTTTAAACAAATCTAGTCGGGTCCGTACTCCCCACTGCTCCGACCCAGTGGGCGAACGCGCTAGTAAAATTAGCCAATGACCACTCCCCGCACCGCGGGGTAAGTGGTCACTGGCTCCAAGAATCGTGAGTCCTGAGCAGACGCAACGAACCGAGAATAACGGCCTTCTGCATGCGGCCGGCCAAGTTCTCTGCCGCATTACGGCATGCCGGTATGATCTTGAGCTCCGAGAGTATTATTATTATTATTATTATTATTATTATTATTATTATTATTATTATTATTATTATTATTATTATCATTATCTATTCCCTTCACATTTACTCGGAGAAGAAAAATCCGAGAATCAAAACTTCAGAACTTTCTTCTTTCCACAGCAACAATCATGTTCCCAATACAGCTAGTTTATCGTTTACTTCATAATAATTATACGTTTTTCTATCAATATGACTACCGTAGCGCCCTAGAGTGTTATGAGAGGAAGCTATACTGAAAATTTCGTGCCTGTAAAATAAAATGAAATTTAGGACTATTGCTATGGCAACGATCCGTTTCCACTGGAAATTCCACTACCTAGTCGCAAAATTAATGGGTGTAATTCTCCCGCCTTAAAACGTCACTGCAAACATGCATCAAATATTGGAATAGAAAATGGATTGATTTTTGTTGTAGCATATAAGCTGTGTGTAAGAATTGAAGAACAAATATCAAATCAGATTCCAAATATTTCAATTGAACTATCGATGATGTTGGTTGAAATTATATGTGCATAAAGTTATTAATTTCAATCAAGTACATATTACTATAGTTCTGGCAATAGATTTCCTTGATTCCGGAAATTTTTTCTCATATGCATTTTTCGTGTGAAATATTTCACGGCTGACGCTCGGGAATATTTCAAAAAACTCGCAACTAAAAAAATTTCTGGAAATAATTCTTGCTCTAGGGAGATTAAAAATAATAATTTCACCCAACTGGCAATACGATTTTATGACTTTGCACAAGCTGATTTATGTGATCCTAGTTTCGAAATATTAAATAATCAGAAATCTTTTGGAATAATGTAAATAATCAAAATGGATACAATGAAAAAATAATGATGTCATGAAATCAAAATAGCTGTCAGATAATTGTTGATAACTGGTTTATTGAAAAAACAGAGGAACCAATTTGATTTCCACATAGATCATGGAAGCAGTAAGTGTATTTCAGTGATTACAGCCTATTAGGCGCAATATTTTTTCGAACAGTAATACGCAGTGATATGGAAGTTTTTGCAGACGCAGGAAGTAGTCCTTTTTCGAGATTAATACCTGTGCGAGATGTTTTAGCGTTGGACATCTCGACTCCCATGATCAGTCATTGTCAAGAACTGAGAGACAGATCTATATCAATTCACCCATTCAAATCCCTCACGATGAACACTGAAACATATCGCATACGAAATAATTTCCGAAAGGATCTATTTCTGGAATTTGCAGTACTTTCTTACCGAAATAGACAATTCATTTATGAATTGCAGTACTTAGTCCAAAAATGTACGAATATACTAGGTTTCACGCTAATTTCTCAAGTTAGAGTCATTTCCTGCTGAACTGGAATTGCTACAGGAATTAAACTGGATAGTTTATGGAAATGAAATATTTGTTTTTTTAGCTCTTTTGGTTCTTATTCATAATCTGAAAAAGAAGGAATAAATATTGGAATGTATACAAGTGTAGAAGGGCATATTCTCAATTTACCCCGAGAAGTTGCTGCGATATTTCAAAAATACATTCAATTAGTCAGCAACTTTTTGTATATCTCAAATATGCCTATCAAAGAAATACAAGAACTAATATTTATCAAAATACGTATCGTTGACGTTTCAGAAACAAAATTCGCTTCCGTTTTCAAAACTTTCACAAATATTCTCTTCTAGTATAGTTTTTATGAATGTCAGAAATTTGAGTTTTGACATGTCTTTCAAGAATAGCAGCCAGGTGCGATCCATATCAACCGAAGTGTTTGAGATGCAAGCATTCGCAGACAGCATGATAAAAACAGATTCCTTCAACGTTCGTCTCCTGCTATTGCCCTTTCTTGATATCATTTGAGTGTCATTCCATTCAACTGTATGATCTCCATCGGCAGTGACAATGTGTTCTGATAATTTGTAACCACTAATGTGTCTGTCATTTATGTTCATCTTGTGTTCACCCTTTCGCACTTCTAGAGGTCTGAACGTTCCACCTATATATTTTTGACCGCACCGAAAAGGGATTCAATAAATACAATTCTTTGTCTTTTCTGGTATGTTAGTTGGTTTAGGGTGTGTCAGTATCGAACGTTAAGTATTTGTTATTTTGAATGTTGTTCTGATATTATACCTATTGCCGATCCGTTTTATCTTTTCAGATAGTCGGGCGACATAAGGTATATTGTTTGATACAAGATGTGTTGTATGTCTTCATTATGGGGTGTATTACAAGTTTCAATTTCGGTCAATGTATTCTCTATAAATTTCTCAGGATACCCATTTCCTTTCAATATTGATTATACGGAATTAACGTCTTAATCGATTTTCTATAATGAATTGCATACTACTTTTTTCCATCGAAAAGACATTTTATTACACCATTTTTGACACTTGTATGGTGATTCGAATTATAGTAAAGATATCTGTTGGTATGTGTTTTCATCAAGGAAGGGAAGTTCATTCTATTCTCATTGTGAACTTTATTGTTGATTCTTGTTTGTTGATGTGTTCCAAAAAACTGGCAAGTTCATTTCGACCAACATGAATCCCATTTTTTCCAGATTGTGGTAGGTTGAGAACCCAAAGAAACTAGAACAGAAATATTTGTATTGAATTGATAAAAAAGTTTCACATACCCACTTCATCAGTATCACTACTTTTATTCGGGTTTGAAGGCCGTCGTTTTTTGGAATTTCTTCCTGACGTTTCGCTGGCTCGAGTGGCTAGCTTCTTCAGAGGTTCATTCATCTTGGAATTCACTCCGATGACTGGAGATTGTTTCTTCGCAAGTTGTATTTATGCCGATTCAGGTAGTTTGCGGCGCTAATTATTCCATTCGGATTCGGGGAATTGTCATTAATATTGATTACCTTGTTTACTTCATGTGGGTTCGGAGAATAATCATCATTATTATCTGAAGAACTACCTGCAGTTATTATCGATTTTCTTAAAATGGGATTCCATATTCGGTTGAGGTTGACAGCTTCTTCTTTTCTGTTGAAATTATCCGTGTGTTTGTGGATTTCTATTGCCTCCCGTACCAGTCGGCTATGGTATCCCTGGTTGGGCGCAATCAGTTTGGCATTTTCAAACAGAATCCTGTGGTTTCCCTCACTAAGTGCGTGTTCCGCCACAGCCGACTTGTCAATTTGCCCTAGTCTGCAGTTTCTCTCATGTTCCTTTAGCCTAGTTCCCATGGATCTTTTGGTGGTACCGATGTATACCTTCCCACAGGTGCACGGTATGCGATAAACCCCTGCTGCAGACAGTGGATCTCTTTTGTCTTTGGTCGATCTGAGGCTCTGTTGAATCTTCTTTGTGGGTTTAAATACAGTTTTTATGTTGTATTTACTCAGGAGTTTTCCAATTCTGTCTGTGACCCTCGGGATGTATGGCAAATATGCATGTGCAACTATCTGAACGTCCTCCTTGTTTCGAACAGTGGAATTCTTCCCGAGATCAACAGGGCCATGAAACCGCCAAAAGATCCATGGGAACTAGGCTAAAGGAACATGAGAGAAACTGCAGACTAGGGCAAATTGACAAGTCGGCTGTGGCGGAACACGCACTTAGTGAGGGAAACCACAGGATTCTGTTTGAAAATGCCAAACTGATTGCGCCCAACCAGGGATACCATAGCCGACTGGTACGGGAGGCAATAGAAATCCACAAACACACGGATAATTTCAACAGAAAAGAAGAAGCTGTCAACCTCAACCGAATATGGAATCCCATTTTAAGAAAATCGATAATAACTGCAGGTAGTTCTTCAGATAATAATGATGATTATTCTCCGAACCCACATGAAGTAAACAAGGTAATCAATATTAATGACAATTCCCCGAATCCGAATGGAGTGAATTCCAAGATGAATGAACCTCTGAAGAAGCTAGCCACTCGAGCCAGCGAAACGTCAGGAAGAAATTCCAAAAAACGACGGCCTTCAAACCCGAATAAAAGTAGTGATACTGAAAACCTCTGCCGCGAAAGCCTCAACTATTTTACCCACTTTATTCTTCTTCAGGCATGCTGGCGTCGCTGTGCCCGGTGTTCGTCGTCCTCGGCATCCTGCTGTCGAACGTGCTGGGCACCCAGCTGCCCTTGTCCACGGCCGCCTTCGTGTCCTGCTCGTTCCCGTTGCTGCTGCTCGTCACCTTCGTCTGGATGCCGGAGAGCCCCTCATTCTTGCTGCAGCGCAACCGATCCGGGGAGGCCAGGGCCACGCTGGAGGTGTTGCGGGGGAGCGAGGAGGAGGCCGACAAGGAGATGGAGGCGCTCGCCAGGACGGTCATCGAGGAGGCCAGGGACAAGGGGCTCGTCCGGTACTTCTTCTTCGACAAGGTAGGCTGACCAGAAAAGTAGCGTCCGTTGGAAATCTACTGGGATCTGTTCTTCCTACCATTGCCTACGAAAAACCTAGGTGACATTTTTTATCCACATGGTCGTTATTTTATTATTGATGAAAAAAATTGTAATATTCATATAACGTCGAATAACATTATGAGGATGATTTCTCTAGATCAGTGGTTCCCAACCAGTGGTCCGTGGACCACCAGTGGTCCGCAGAAGTCAAAATATGGTCCGCGAATGATTTCAAATTTAGCGGGCGTCATTTTTCATGAACTCAATATCGGAACATTTTGAGAAACATAATCTCATGTGGAATAAAATCGTTGCCCTCTTTACTGATGGTGCTCCTGCAATGTTGAGATTTCGTTCCGGTCTGGCGACGTTAGTAAAGTAGAAAAATCATAAGGTAATAACAACGCACTGTATCATACATTGCTAGTTGTTGCTTCTAATACTCTTCCTGAATGCCTTACTGATACACTGAAAATGACCATAAAAGTTGTTAATGGTATCAAAAGCAGCGCCCTAAATACACGCCTTTTTTGAAAATTATTCACTGAAATGGACTCAGACCATGAAGCACTTCTCTTTCACACAGAATTTCGATGGCTATCGAAAGGTAATATGTTGGGAAGATTATATGAACTGAGAGCAGAGGTTGAGATTTTTCACGTTGACAAAAATGAATGATTTGATAAAACAGTTTACTAATCCGGAATGTCAAATTAATTTGGCTTATCCTGTGGATATTTTCACACACTCAAATCGAATATACAACTGCAAGGTTCCGGAAATAAACAATTAGAAAACGTATATTTTATATTTTTGAAGATAAACTTTGCGCTTTTATTTGCAAACTCCAGTTGTAGTTAGGTAAAAGTGAAGAAAATAATTATTCTGCGTTTGCACTCGTGGAGGAAAAACAGTATGACACTATTAAAGCAAATATACAAGAAAATATCAGGACTCATTTACAAATGTTGATGAATGAATTCAATCGTTACTGCCCAGAATATACCGAAGAAACTGAAGTTGATCAAAAACTGATTCGTAACCCTTTTAGTACGGACGCTGGAGGAGTTACTGAAGAAAGCCAGGAAGAACTCATTGAATTCCAAAATGACAGAAACTGCAAGGATGCTTTCGAATTGAATTCACTTGAGTCGTTTTGGTGTAAAAAGGCAATTTCTTATACTAAACTTCGAGAAATCGCTTTGCGATATTTTATGATTTTTCCAACTTATTTATGTGAACAATGATTTTCTGCTTTATTGGTAATTGAGAACAAGGCGAGGAATCGTTTGAAAATAAGTGATGATTTGCGTGTAGCTTTGAGCAACTCGTGGAGAAGATGCAAACTCAGAAATTACTTTGATACAAAATCACAGAAGTTTATCCTAAACATATTATTATTATTATTTCTTGTTTTGTAATATCCTATTGAGTTGCTAATTGAAGTTACGGTTTGATTATTACAGTTTATCTTCATTACCTACAATGTACGTATGTATATACCACTATGTAAGTCATTCATAGTGGTCCCGGACTAAGAAAAGGTTGGGAACCCCTGCTGTAGATGAACCGAGCAGTATTAAACACTTTACGATCTTTAACATTCTTTAAAAACGGACCCCTTTCGATTATAAAAGTTATTGAAAGTATAAAACGACAGAAATTTTGCATTTTCAAAAAATCATATCCTCACTTCTGCGAATTATTTTCACCATCCTCACTCGCAAAATAATATATGAGAATTGTACTTGAACGTGATACTTTTTCATTTGAACCCTTTTCTTTACCGTGAACTTTGCGATTCAATTTTTATGTTATATCCCTGTAACCTGTTTTCCAATGCAACATAAACATCAACATCAGTTGTCATCCTTATCACTGCCAATTATCACTCACTCGCACCTTCTCATTTTCCCCATATATCTGAGAAAACTCATCTATCCTTGTTTTGAAAAACTGGCCCTGAATCTCATAGTTGTTGATAATATAATATACGATGACAGATATTCGATTTGAAAACCACTCAAACTGAGAATTATTATTTTCAAAAAGTCATATCTTCACTTCTACCAAATATTCTGATCATTCTTACATGCGAAATAATCTCTGAGTTGTACTTTTACGACACATTTTTGAATTATTGAGATTATCTGACGGTAAGAAAGATATGATTTATTGAAAATTGTAATTCTCAAACATTTTCGACATTTAATCAATTATAACTCAAAATGACGAGGAATAAAAAGTGTTTATTGAAACTTTTCCTCGAGATCAATTACCCTAACACCAAACTGATATTTTTGCACTCGACGCGCGTTTCACTAACAAGGTTAGCATCTTCAGGACAAGAAAATTTATACAGTATCAGTTGTATCTCTTGATGTTAGGGTGATTGATCGCTAGAAAAAGTTTCAACTTTTACACCGAAGGTTCCAATCTCACCGTTTGAAAAGTGTTTATGTTTGACTAAATTACAACAAACAATATTTGGAAGAAATGGAGATATTAATTTTTGTTGATAGTAAATTCTTGGCATTTTTCAACCCTCAATAACTTATATCTCGAAAGAAGTGCGTTTTTTTGAAGAAATATTGAAAAATAAAGTGTTTTATCCTGCTTACATCACCTGAGGAAATCATTCTTGTAATATTATTCGACTATATTTCAATTCTACAAGTTTTTCAATAATAAACCAACGATCATTTGGATGAAAAAATGCAATTTTTCGTAATTTGCTAGGAAATTTTGACATTCCAAACATAATTATTCAAAGCAAAAACCAAGATTTCCTAACTGTAAGGAAATGATAATCCCTCACAGTTGTTGGTGTTCTACGTAAACCCAAGTAACTTTACTATGAATTTCAAAGCACCATTTCTTCGTGAATAGAATTATTCGCGATTTTTTGACAAATTATATCTGTCGAATTCAAAACGATTTGCGGGAAAATAGTATGTTTACCTCGTAGAAAAAGCCTCATTCCTGGACTCTGCGTTGCTAAGTCTCGGCTTGCGCCTAGACTTAGCAATCTCCACAGTCGTCCAGGAATGTTAGGCTTTTCCGACCTGGTAAACAATGTACTATAACGTTTTTCGTAGGCAATGACGGAAAAAATAGATTCATTTTTGTTGGGTGAAGTTGTATTTTAATGAGTCTGGGGGTAGACCGCTCGCTTAGTCCCATACTATCGATATTATGGATTATATCACGGTTGCTATTTCCATCTACTGACATCAGAATTGCTCATACTCGAGAGAAGGCAATCGAAATTGAATGAAATGCCATGGCAAAACTTCCGGGCCGGAAAATATTGATTACATCTATGAACCAATCAAATGATTCATAATTCGGGAAATATTGGTAAGATTTTCATTGAATTATACATTTAGGAAAGTCCAAAACAATATAAAAACGTGAGGCATGAAATAACAAAATTTAAATCGCGTTTTCTATCGAGAATTTACGATGGCACTATCTGGAAATTTCCCGTTACTATCTGGAATTTCCAGTTATCATCTGGAAATTTCCGGTTACTATCTGGAAATTTCCGGTTACTATCTGGAAATTTCCGGTTACTATCTGGAAATTTCCAGTTACTATCTGGAAATTTCCAGTTATCATCTGGAAATTTCCAGTTATCATCTGTAAATTTTCGGTTATTATCTGGAAATTTCCGGTTACTATCTGGAAGTTTCCGGTTACTATCTGGAAACTTCCAGTTACTATCTGGAAATTTCCAGTTACTACCTGGAAACGTTTGAATATTATCTGGAAATTTCCAAATTTTCAAAATTGGAAAATTATATTTCATTTATCAAACAACAGCTTAAGACTAATGGACAAATGCATGGTTATCGCTGGATGCATTTGAGATGCAAGCAAAATGGTCTGATTGTCAAATCAGATACAGTTCGTATCATCCTGAAATATATTGATCCAGAAGGTGTAGAACTCAGAAAGAGAAAGAGATTGAGACGTAGACAATATTACAATAACGGGCCAAATTTCTTGTGGCATCTTGATTCATACGATAAATTAAAACCATATGGGATATGCATTAATGGCTGCATAGATAGATTTTCGAAGTACATATTATGGTTGAAGGCTGCCAAAACTGATAATGACCCAAAATCGGAATCGTAAACATCTATTATGTGTGATTTTTGTCATATCACATTAAAATGTAACAATGAACGTTTACAGAATTAATTATAGGGAAACTGGGTATGATTTAAAAAAAACATGTTGATCAACATTGCATATAATTTCAAATGAACTCAATAATTATAAACAAAAATCTTCTCATCAAAAGAACATATACGAGTGAAACATCCATTGTGATTGAGGGAAATGTTACATGAACTATTGAAAATAGGGTAAAATTCTATTTATCGGGCGCCACCTGTTTTTTGAAAAATTTTTTTTTCAACGTACGTATTTCGGTCTCCTGAACGAGAAACTCAGTTTCAAAAATTTTTGTGAAAGAAATTAAGATTAATCTCAATGGCACATCTTGCTCATGAGAAAATCACAGAAAACGCAACTTCAAAACCCAACAAAACTCTGCTAAACAATGTCCATTACCCATATTTGAATGTAAAAGAGAATTCAATTCACTTCGGAAAGTAACAAAGTTTTCATAACTAAATGGTAGGTAACTCTCAACAAATCTGAACAGGTATGTGCGATGGGTGATCTTGAATATCCTGTCGACTCTACGAACGAAACTGAAATGTTTTTAATTGCTAAAGCTGAGCCTTGAATCTCTAGAACGCAGCCCTAGTTTTTTCGTCGCTTTCTTTAATGATTTTTTTCAGATGATTGAAACTAGTCATTTCAGCAGGGCTGGAGTCCTCTTTTGCAAATTAATTTTGGACGGAACAATTTTTAGAAGTGAGGGTGAAAATTTCCAGATAGTAACTGGAAATATTTAAATATTACATTGGCCCTTCAGTGCCATCGTAAGAATTGCAAATAATAGCTACGAAAAAAGTATGAAAAATGATAAGATATGGTTCTATTCCTAATGAGTACAAAGAAGAAGATAGAATACCCGTGATAACTTCTAGGATTGAGGAATCATTTTTGAATCAATTGAACTTTCAGGCAAAAAATTCAAGTTGAATTTGCTCGAACTTCTATTGTCTATATTATTTACTCTATTGAAACTTGTTTCTAAGCAAAAAGTACAAAAAAACTCACAATAATTCAAATCGAATAAAGGCAATCAAATCCAAACAAAACAGGTTGAAATAGATTTGAAAGTCATAAAAATAATATTAAATTTTTGGTTGATCAAAAAAAATAATTGAATGGAAGTGGCCGTTACTTGATGAAAATCCATATTAAACAAATAATATACAGTTGCCTGTGAGATTTTTACATAGTAGGGTTTACTGAACCGCGACACGTGTTTCGCTATACAATAGTTTCCTCAAGCAGGAACTTCAAACTGTTTAGAGTTCCTGCTTCAAGAAGCTATTGTATAGCGAAACACGTGTCGCGGTTTAGCAAACCCTAATATGTGAAAATCTTGCAGGCAAATGTATATAATTTGTTCGAAGAAAATAATATTGTGAAAAAAAAATAACAATATGTAATAACAGTCAAAAAACAGCCTTTCGAGCGGCTAGTAGGCCTTCATTCAACAAATCGAATGTCAAGCATTCTAGCTTGGCCTGTGAGAGGTATAGAAAATATAATGTGAAAATGGAGTTGAAGATTGATTGGGTGAAAAAAAAGCCACACAGACCGATATTCTTGTGCGCATCAAATCTCAGGTGCAAAGCTAGAATGGTCAATTTGTATTTCGTATATTGTTGCTGGGTCGAATTCATCTGATTTTTGTACGCACTCCAAAAATCAGAATTTTTTAAGTCATTTCATAAATCCCAACTTCCTGACGAGAGCATTAATCTCACTTTTCACAAAACGCTAACATTATTTGAAAATAGCAAGTTATTTTTATTGATTTCAATTTGAATATTTACGCCTGCGATCTTGAGATGGGTAAAAGCAATCGAACTCAACTTATCAGTAGTTAACCCAACTCTATGAATTGATTTGTGGAAAGAGTTATTCATGTGATAGATTAATAGAGATAAGGCATGAGCACCATATCCAATTGTATTTGAATGAGTACTAAAAGTAGAAACGAAAAGTTATAAAAAAACTCAAAATCTAGTGGGCGACTGCTTGAGCAGGCTCAAGTTGAATCTCAAGCGGAAGTTGAAATTCGGGAGTTTCATAAGTATCTGAAGGTTTCCAATAGATAACATATCAAGGTTTCTAAATCGATCAGTTAACTCACATGAATCCCCGTTGATTTCTAATTTTGTTAAAGGTGAACCGGAAGTCCGCCCTGGTGGCATACGGCTTGCGGTCCATCCAGCAGTTCTGCGGCACCACCGCCATCACCTTCTACTGCAAGACCATCTTCGAGGAGCAGGAGGACTTCCTGCCCGCCAACGTGACCACAATCCTCTACTTCTCGCTCCAGCTGGCGGTGGCGTTCGTCGCCATCTTCCTCGTCGACATCTTCGGCCGGAAGCCGTTGCTGATGGTGTCCGTGGTCGGATCTTGCCTCACCCTCTTGCTCATGGCTGCCTACCAGTACCTCAAGGACAACACCGACCTGGACGTGACAGACTACGACTACGTACCTCTGCTCTTTCTCTTCCTCAACGTGGCCTTTGTCAGCATCGGGGTGCGGAACATCCCGCTGCTGATGATGGGGGAGGTGTTTTCGGCGAGGGTGAAACCGCTAGCACTCTGCTTCGGCACCATCTACTACAGTCTGCTGGCGATGCTTTCCGCCAAGGTGTTCTACTTGACCAAAGAGACTTTCGGATTGTACGTGCCTTTCGTGATATTCGGCACCCTCACGTTTTGCAGTTTGTTTTTCGTGATCTTATGCGTGCCGGAAACCAAGGGCATGCGTCTGGAGGAGATACAGATTAAGCTGGGGAAGAGATCGCAGTTCGAAGAGACGAAATGTTGAGTTCGAAGGGAATTACTTTTTACTTCGTGACAAACGCCAAAGATTATGTACATAAATTTTATGTTGAACCTAACTGCATATCGAATCGTTTACAATAACTATTTGCCCAGACACAAAATTGGATTCCACTAGTATTCGTTTTCGACCAAGGGAGTTATGTGATTTTGTTATAATTAGTAGATGAAACAATATTGTTTTGATATGCAATACTCACCTTATTATTTTATTTCTCGAATAAACGATCACAAATAACATACTTGTTTCCAATATTAGGATCAGTTTTGTATACAGTGTGGTCCACTAAGTCTGCAACAAATGGGAAACTTTTTTATTATCGATTTCTCAAAAAATTTTATTCCTGACAAAAGTTGGTGCATGTTCCGAAACTATACCAAGCGTACCTGAAATGGCTTTATGACAATCACCATACAGGATAGGCCAAAAAATATAAATTTCGTTCAAGAGTAAAGTACCTACCCTTATTTCAGAAAATATAGAAATATGTTGGGGAGAAAAGTTGCTTAGAATTAAAAGTTATGTTCAGATACGAAGTCATGGCCTGCTATTCGAATTTTTTTTTCTTTTGGAAAATTTTGAAACACCCGTATGATACATATTTTTACTATTTTGATTCAATATGTATTTGAAGTAGCTACAATCAAATCGGTTTGGAGTATTTCTTATCAAATTAAAGTGAATTTGTATAATTTAGATGGATTTGTATTTTTTTAGGTGACCGTCAAAAATACAAATCCATGTAAATTAAGCAAATTCACTTTAATTTGATGAGAAATACTCCAAACCGATTTGATTGTAGCTACTTCAAATACATATTGAATCAAAATAGTAAAAATATGTATCATACGGGGGTAATTCAAAATTTTCCAAAAGAAAAAAAAAATTCGAATAGCAGGCCATGACTTCGTATCTGAACATAACTTTTAATTCCAAGCAACTTTTCTCCTCAACATATTTCTATATTTTCTGAAATAAGGGTACTTTACTCTTGAACGAAATTTATATTTTTTGGCCTATCCTGTATGGTGATTGTCATAAAGCCATTTCAGGTACACTTGGTATAGTTTCGGAACATGCACCAACTTTTGTCAAGAATAACATTTTCTGAGAAATCGATAATAAAAAAGTTTCCCATTTGTTGCAGACTTAGTGGACCACACTGTATATTAACGACAAATGATTAGATCTGAGTAATGCGACAAGTTGCTTGTGCATTTTGAGTAGTCTTCCTCATTCAGAACGACCATTTTCCATTATCGAAAGAAAAAGGAAAAATTTTTGGTCGAACCGAACAGATGGCATTCTGCCTTAACGGATCACACCATCTGTTCCCGATTCCAATTGAATATATTGTTCCATATCTCGAATTCCAATAAAGACCTGATATTTCGAAAAAAAAAAACATCGTCCATCTACTACTCTATTCTCAAAAAGCACCCCATTTTCAACGTCACCGAGACGTCTTATACTATTAACTCATTAAAATTCAAATGTGTAATCGTTCATAGATATACAATCTACACGTCAAGTCATTGGAATGCCGACAAAGAGTATTTCAAATAGCAAATTCCTGAATGAAAGGTCCTAATGAACGTGACGTTAGTCGGTCTATAATGATAGCCTTAAATTATTTTTTGAGAAACAGTTCTTCGAAATTACATGGAAGTAACTGTACCGAATACAGTTATTTGAGGGAATCATTTTGCAAGTGCAAATAATCGTTAATTGAACTGAATTTTGCTACAACTCAGATCGGTCAGTATTATCACAACTTTTTCAAGCTAAAACTTGATGAGTCTCTTCAGAGATCAATAACCCTAACACCAAGCTGATTACTTGCATTCAACCCGCATTGCGCTAACAAGGTTAGCTTCTTCAGGAGAAGAAAATTGATACTGAAATCTTTAAGACTATCTGAAACTTATCCAATCATGTAAATTATTTCACTTACACAAAACATTCAGGAGTTATAAAGGCTATGTTCTTCATTGATTGAACAAAAAATTCAGTGATAAATAATAGTACATGTTAATCAAGTCGGAAAAAAGCGGGCGAGATGTGGGTACAGGT
>JAVJAQ010002887.1:0-32500 GCA_032362365.1 Zygogramma bicolorata
TCGATGATGATATGGTTATTATTGAAATAATTAGATTGAAGGTTGAATTTGATAAACCTATCTCTGTTGGATTTTGCGTCCTCGACGTTTCATAGACTTTATTATACGATTTTCACTATAACTATATGAAACCCAAATTTGGTAGTGCTGCTAAAATGTTATACTGCGACACCGACAGTTTTTTATATCAATTTTTTTGTGGAAGATTTTTATTAACACATCAAAATGGACATCGATAAATTTTATACTTCGGATTATCCGCTTGATGATGTTTACAGCATTCCACAAGTCAATAAGAAAGTCTTGGGGGTAATGGAAGATGAAAACTGTGGGCAAATCATGATTGAATTCATTGGTTTGGGATCCGAATTATACACATTCAATATTTTAGGGAAGAAGGATACTCCTATCAAAAAAGCTTGAGACATTCGAGAACCCACTCCAGCCACAATCACCTTTCACGATTTTCATGATCGCCTATCCAATAGACAAATACATGAGGCAGATCAAAACCAAATAAAATCGCAAAACATGAAGTGTAAACCGTCAAGCTTAAAAAAGTAGCGTCAAATCCGTATGATGATAAAAGGATGATTAAAAAACTGATACATTTCCGTGGGGTTATTTGGAGAACACTCATTTTCTGTTTCTTCTCTTTTCAATGAAAAACTCAGATGCTGATTTTTCCACAGACTGAAACGGGGTTTTCAGTACGATGAATATGCAGGAAAATAAAATAAGTAGCAGTTCAGATACTAGGGAACAAGAACCCGACGTAAACGGTCCGTCCCTATTCAAATGTAGGAGATGTAAACATCTGTTTTCAAGTTTAGGCATGTATGATGAATGCATTACATGTCATAAACGAGAGAATATAACCACTCTCAGAGACAGGTTGTTGGGGGAACAAAAAATTGTTACAACGTGTTCCCCATATGCCTCGAAGAAATGAATAGGCTAGTTGCTTTGATAAACATTTTTTTACCGAATCAATTATAGAAATGTCTGACGAATGTTGGGACGAGGACAACTATACTACCTACACCCCGAAACCTGAAACGCTAAATATAATCAGGACGCCACCCATTGGGAAGAGTCGTTCGGTAAAACAAGCCTTTGAGTTGGCTGAACGAGAGCGTCACCGGAGGCTCATGCAGGAGGCGGCTGCGGCGGCGGCGATGGCAATCATTAATTGTGGTGTAGGTGGCAATAAATAAATGAATTGAATATTGGTTTTTAATTTCATTTCCCATTAATTAACCACAATGTAAAACGTTGACAAAGTTGGCAATATCTCATCATATTTCTTCTTCGACCTCCCCAAAAATTCTGGAATTATAGTGGTCTAGCCCATTGCTCTCCAGCATCCTGTGCGAGTATGAGATACATACATCTTGAAGGGAAGATGATCAAATGTTGAAATTAGGGTTTGAAACTGAGGCCTCTCGATTTTTGATCTGACGCTCTCTCAACTGAGCTATTTCAACTTCTATAGTCGACTGAAAAAAAACCTCTAACCAGTAACTTTGTGAATAAAAAAAAACAGATTTTTTTCCTGACGCCTGGGGCCGGCCAATACAGTGTAGTCTGGTCTCACCAATAAAACACATACCAACATAATTTTTCTCTTTATTTTCTGACGCCATCTCCGGGTTTGACCAATCTACTGTGACCACAACAGTCACAGGGGCCGACCAGTGTGATCTAGTCCAGTGTGACCAGACCAATCATGAACGGACTTCACAAAACGGGGCGTGGTTTCATTACACCACAGCTTCTGGGCTTTGACCGAAATTCTTCAACCCTCCTCCCACTTGGTTCACGAAGAAGCCTTATATGGACATCACTACACATAGGGGTGCAAACAAACACCATGATACAATACTTCTTGCTCATTTTTTCACATCCCTAGACTCACCTATCTCAAAAAACATGCCTTATTTGGGCATTCACTCGGATAGGGGCTGAATATCAGGTCTACCAATTTAACTTCTTGCAGAATATTCCATCCCTTCCCCCATCACTCCTCCGAAGAAACAATAGTGGCTGGAGGCTTGGCTACGTCCACCGCCATCCGGAGTGGAGACCCTGATGAACACCTTACCAAACTGTCCCCAGCCCACTTTACTAACACTACTTGTTGTAATGTAATTAAAGAGGTTACTACATACACAAGACTACCGCAATTAAACATAAATAGATGAAATTATTTTAACTCATGTTGCTTCAGCTCACTAAGCAACATCATATCATAATAAGATCCCCCACTGTGTTGAAATTTATTCCTGGAAGGAGTTTTTTCTTTCGTCATCGTCTACACTACCAGTGTGCAACTGGAGAAGTATCTGAGTTTGTCCCAAGGTGGATTGGATTAGCTGTAAATGTGGTGTCGAGCGCGCACATGTCTTCCGGGTTAGGTGCACGCAGGAGAGAGGCGTGATTTCAATTTCGGCGCGGTTATCACGTGTCCTATTGATCTCCACTTATAACAATGTTTTTGAATAAACTTCTGTGATGTTTTTGCTTCAATTCGAATGCAGGAAGTATGTGAAAATTCCTAAGAATTAAAAACTTTTCCGATTACTCAAGAAATCAATACAATAAATAAATAGGAGTATCTCCTATTTTGTTTCGAGAAGTAGTTTTCGAGAATTTGGCTGCACTGATACCAGTGCTAACATTTTCACTTTCGAATAAAAAGAAAATCACTTCGATATATCTGATAGTCTTTGAGTTATCAAATGTTATATTTAAAAAAATACGTTTTTCGTATTTTACATTTTTTCACACATATTTTGCTATAAAAAAAGTCGGCCCCAGCTGGCGATGTCGTAAATATCGATTCGTACTTCTTACACTTGTTTTGTTCTACCTCATTTTTTTCTCGTGATAGAAGCGTCTTTCAAGCGCGTTTTTACTCCATCACTAGGTATTGGCAAGACCTGTGCTCCCCGGTCGAAATGAATCAAGTTTCGATTTTTTTAAGGACGTGGTTTCAATCATTACACAATTCTTTGTACATATTCATTGGTTTGGTCAGTCTGAGAGTTATAAGTTAATAACTCAGGTGAAGTGTTCAAATGGAAACGTTTATTGTTCCTTTAGATTGTTTTTACATATTATGGAAATGACCGGGTGTGAACCAATTCATGCTCGTCCCTATCAAATATTTTGTTTCTTATTCTTTTTGTCAATCTGAAATATTGATGGTTCGTATGGTTCCACTCAGGTTTTGGATTGATTGGCTGGAATATTTTTATGATTATACATTGAATTATATTGTGTCACCTTGCGTTGTGTCCACGATCCATAGGAAAACAAATGATGTATGTTTTTTCAATCAACCACTGATCAACAATCATATAGAATGAGTCACAAGTGAAAATACGGTCTCTACAGGCTAAATTATATGCAGTTTCACAGTTTTGTTTTTAGAATGTGGCATATCTGAGTAATGATGTTTGCAATGCGAAACCTCAATTTTCATTCAATTATCAATTTCTACAGTAAATTCAAGTGGAACATTCACGAAGCCATACATTAATGCAGCTTCTTTCGATATATTGCAATACGTCGTAAAAAGTAATGATATGAGAATTTGTTCAGGAGCCTTCTCACACTTTCTTGCACTCAACTCCAACGAATTCTTCATAAAGTGTTCAGAGATGACAGATGCATTATCTTCTGTTTCAGTCATCAATATTAGCGTTTTTATCAAATGGAACACCCTGTATATTATGACCTCACATTAGATAGTTGATTGCAATTTTGGTAGCGTCATATCACTTTGATGTGAGGTAACTTATCAATAATGGTTCTAACTTCCTCATCCAACTGTTCTGAAATCTGACATGAAAATACTAATTGGCTATAAATAAAACAATAGAGTTTGTCAAGATGAGAATTGAAATCGTGTGAATCATGAAAGGAAGTGGAGAAGTGAAAGAAATTTTGAAATAGAACTGGACATGCTAATGGTTCGGACTTCCATTGTCTATATTATTAACTCTATTGAAACCTCTTGCTGAGAACGGAATAATAAAAATACAAATCAAGTAAGAAAATCAAATCCCAAACGAAGGTTGAGATGGATTTTTTGGTCAATAATGCAATTAAGAATTGATCAAAGAAAATAATTTACAAAATAAAAATATCAATATATATATATATATATATATATATATATATATATATATATATGAGTAAAAAAAATTAAATGAAGAAATAAATGAAATGATATTGTGACAAGAAAATTGAAGTATAGATTGTAGAATACTAGTCTGAAAATGTAAATGAAGAAATAAATGAAATATTATAAATAAATGTTGAAACCAAGTTCAGATTGCTGGTATCCGCAATCGTCTTCGAGTGATGACTGACAATATTACTACTAGAAGTGGGCTGAACGATTTTCAGCGGGAAATGGGTGTATTGGTGCGAGATTCTTTCCCATCGAGCCTACGATTGCAGATACTAGCAATCGAAATGTCGTGAGTACACACAACTTGAGACTTGGTTTTTGACTAATATTTCATATTCGATATCTCGATTTTTGTAACAACATTATTTCCTTTGATCAATCAATCCTTAATTTCATTATTGACCAAAAAATCCATTTCAACCATTCGTTTGAGATTTGATTTTCTCACTTGATTTGTATTTCTACTATACGTTCTTAGAAACAGTTCTTAATATATTTAATTATATAAACAATGGAAGTCCAAATCATAACCATTCAGCAAGGAACATTGTCAACCACATTCAAGCAAACATAGAACTGGAAATGGTAGAATAATGGTTGGAAACAGAATGATATCTACAGAAAGCAAATGAAGCCAAGAAACGAAAACAGATTGAGCTGTACAGAAAAAAAAAATGGCGTGAGAATTTTAAAACGTATCAAATTATGGATAATCAAAACAAGAAATGAAGAACGAAAAAAATTTTTGAAACGTTTCAACGGCGTCTTCTGGTGATGACCAGTTTTTAAATTTTGCTGGAGTCTTCTGAATTTTTCTCGTTCCTAATCGATATGACTTGCCACTCCCTTCGGAATTCATGCTTGATTTTTTTGCAAACTTTTTTATAATCCTCAGCATCTCCACAACTTCGAATTGCTAATTTTCACATTTTGCAAAGAAAACTGTTCCAAAGCATTTCAATTGTTCAGGCAATGAAAATTTGAACCACTACCGCTCAACAGAGAACATCGTCAACCATAATCGGAAAAAAAAACAATGCATTATCTTTCTTGAATTATTGATGATAGTGAAACGTTATTGAGTTTGCAACGATCAGTTACAGCTAGAGAAACAACATAGGTACATTGTTCAAATGAAAATTGGGAAGTCGTCATCATAGAGTCGAAATGCGTGTATTGAATGAAAAAATTGACACGGGTTCTTTGAGCACCCTGTAAAGGAACTGAAGAAATGGTTGGAAAAAGGTTTGAGAACAAAACCAAAATAAAAAAAAAATCACGGCTGATTCGTAACATGTCAAACAGATAAAATTATTTTTGCAAAATTTGCTATATATCAGAATCTGGGAAAGTAAAATGAAAAATATTCTCTGTGCATACTCACTATCATCGAGAATAATTTCAAGTAATTGCCACTCGAGTTTGAAGTGTGTAGTTATTTCATGATGACTCTTCATATTGATATATAGTCTAGCCATTAGACATCGCCACTTCATTCGTGATTCCCAGAGAGATTTCTGATTCGCCAACAATTTGATATCATGAATCGACTCGTGCATATCCACCAATAGTATGATACCAATAAGGTGACCCATAAAATAACCCGATTCAACAACGCAGTATTGTTCATCAAAATGGGATATTCGTATATAAAATGAGCTACTGGAATTGTTTTGAAAATATACGGAGTGTTTCATTGAAAATTTCAACGTTTATGGAACCTGAAAAAGTTTTGGAATTTCATTGTGCACCAATCAATTCAAATTGTGATTCAGAATGGACCACATGAACACATATCAGGTGTGATAAAAAAAAGATACAGAGGCGAATCTGGATTGGCTCACACACGGTATATCGTAAATATTAAGAACCTTCCACTTCGGGAAAAATATAGGAAACTATACCCCGCTTTATGTGACTCTCACGCACTTGTAGTAGTAGTGTAGTTCATATTCGTATGAAACTTTTATCACGCGGTAACTAGACTGGGTTCTCATGTTGATCGCAGGTTTTACTCTTTGCAGTAACTTTTCTGGATACGCCGTTACTTTTGTTTTCACTGTCGGTATCTACGCTTCCGTATCTCGATTCTATCTCTTCATCTACCACTTTCATCTCACCATTCCATCTCTGCTCTTCTCCACTGCCGAAAAAACAGTAGACCAAGTTAGTAACGAAAAAGACCGCGAAAGATATCCAGAAGACTGTCCGCCACTCTTTCAGGGTATGCTGAAAACAAAAAAAAACGGTCTACGTACAATATGGTTTCGCCAATTTATGGTTATTTCATATATATATATATATATATATATATATATATATATATATATATATATATATATATATATATATATATATATATATATATATATGTATATATATATACATATGATGAATTGTGTTTTCGGGTTTCATTCCGTGTTCTGTGGTTTTGATCCTCTGAAGGATAATTGTCACAACGTTTCGGCAAAGTCTCATTTGCCATCTTCTAGGTGATGATTGAGTTTCGACCTACGAACTCGAAACTCCGAATCAAAACTCAATCATCACCTAGAAGATGGCAAATGAGACTTTGCCGAAACGTTGTGACAATTATCCTTCAGAGGATCAAAACCACAGCTCACGGAATGAAACCCGAAAACACAATTCATCATACTTCGTCCGTGAGAATCTTCATATATATATATATATATATGAATATATATATATATATATATATATAAAACATGATGTTATACCACAGAACTCAAACAGTATACTAACTAAGCCGAGGTTTAAAAGAAAATAGCAACTTCCAAGTAAAATATCTGAACTCACATTTGTCATATTACTATATTATACTTTATCATTATTACAATAATCATTGTCAAAATATTAATAATATGACAAATATTCACTTGGAAGTTAGTCGTGTTAATAAGTAAACCTTTCTGTCATGTAAATGTAGTATAACATCATGTTTTCTTCAGATGTCTTTGAAAAATATTTCCAAAGCCTGAAAAGTGACAAAGAGTATGTTCCCTCTCGTGGCCACAGACAATTGACTGCAATTCGAGATAGTTGTGTTTTTGTTACTTAATATAATAATGTTATATCCAGTTTGTATCACATTACAGCACAGGAGTATTTTCCCTTATTCGTTCACGGTAATTTGGGAAATGAATAAGAATTCTGTATGATATTTGCACCATTGACCGGATCAGGAGAATAATAGTATATTACGTAAGGAAGAAAGCTAGCTTATTATACACGAGCGAAAGATTTTAGGCACGAGGCGTTAGCCCAGTGCGGTAATTCACGAGTGCACGTAATTGGCCTCATTCTCCAGTTGCATACTGTACTTCTTCTACCCCTACCATTCTTGTGCGGTAATTCCTGTTGGTGGAGCTTAAATTTTCTCATTTTAACCCATTTTTGATCGACGAAACAGCAAGTATTCGTGAAACAATTGATTGTCGATTCATGGATATAACTAGATACCTCAGATAGCATAATGACCTATTTGGGACCAATAGGGGACAACGTTCAATCGTCCGTAGGATACCGGTGAGCGTCCCAATGGTGTCACTAGGAAGCGAAAATGTTACCGAATTCCTACTTCCTAGGACGTCCTCAAGATATCCTGCACAAATCACCAGTATGAAACGAGCACTATATGGGATATGTTGGGGATCAAATTTTGATGTTTTAAGGAGATACTGTATACGTCAGAAGGATATAAAGCGGACCTTGTCAGGTTGAGCTCCGGATCATTTTCTCTATATATATGATGGCCTGTAGATATCCTGTAATATATTGTTCATATTTTTATCTTTTTTGATCTCTATATAGGGAATATTGTGGAATGAAAGGAAACATTGGCAAATGTTCTCTCGTCGTGGATCTCTCTTCTTGCTTATGTATCAGTGGCTTTCTTCACATGATTGATATTTTATATTCCTACATTATTTTATGGTTGACTACGTCACTCACATTCTCTGTCACGGCTCCTGCTAGATACGGAGTGAAAATTTCTGTGATGGCTCCTATACATTCACAATAGCCATAAGTGTACCAGCAAAATTCGGTGACAAGTCTAGTGCGTATGCAAATGAACAGAAGTTTATTCATTACTAATATTTAACAAGTCAAACAAAGACCCGAAAACTCATTTTGGAATATCACATTGATATGACACATAATTCGTCAGCACAAATAAAAATTCTGAGAAAATACAAAAAACTTGGTATAAAATAATAAATGAATTATTATATTACAGAAAAAAAAATGAAATAAAATCCAACTATCCACTGAAGTTTTCTCTTTTTATCTGTCTTTTCTTAGCATGACCCATAGCCAGCTCTTGATTGTACCCTTATGATTACCCCCTATGGTATTACCCTCATGCCCTCTGAAATCAGAATATTTCGAGTTTAGAATGGAAAGCAAGTTATTGGAATTTGATTCAATTTTTCGTGAAACAATGATGGTGACTCCAAATTATCAGAGTCTTTGAAATACAAATTATCGCAGCCCTCATCATAAGATATATCCATCTGGTCATTTAGTGCAAATGATTCATTCCTATGTTCACTTTGAAATAAAAGATAATCGATATCCTTACATAATGAGATGCTCCCTATTCATTGTGATTGTCAATAGAATGTCGGAATTCTATATTTGAGTTTGATTCAAAGTCGTCATTTATGATTTTATCAAGCTTCAAAAGTCTATCTGTTCCTCGTTTGATTCTCATAAGACATGCTTTATCACATTTTCTTCTGGACTTATTGATTCGAACTAATTCATCTTACCTGGAAATATTATTATTAACCTCTGCCTGCTGCTCTGTAAGTCTCTTCATTTCTTATAATTCAATTTACCCAACACAACCACAAACTGAGTACAAACTACTACAAAAACAAGCAACTGAACCAACGCCATTTTTCACTCCATGTTATGCGAACTGTTCAACTCAACCCTTAACACAGACAGAGGTAGTGTGCCATGGAAAAATAGGCTAGAACAAAAGGGCTGCGAGAGTATAATAACTTATATAAAAAAAAAGAATTCAAGCATTAGTGAGTCTACAGATATTGTAAAAAGAATTATTTGGCAATGTGTTCCGTTTCTTGACTGGATATTTGTTACTCGTATATTCTCAAGTAAATGAGCTTGAGCGTTCGGTTGTCATCGGATAAAATTCGTAATGGATGATTCATATCGAATTTCCAACTGATGAAAACCGAACACGATAGCTCGTCTACATGGAGGTTGAAGGATAAATCTGGTTTGTGTTGAAGAGATTGTAAATTTGTAGAGTTTGTTTTGAAATGTAACGATTTTTTGAATTTCAATTACAAAATTCTTGGGATTTATAATACAAATGAGATCTAAAGTGAATAATTTTCACCACCACAGAGAGAGAGATAATGTAGTCCTATGATGAACTCAGGATACGTCGAGGACAAGATGAGGATATTTTCTTTGGTATTTTTCATATACTGCACTCTGAATACGTGGGGAACTTCTGAGGACCTAACAGCCTAATATTACTCGGGAGGTCCTGTGATGGAATTGGGATATCCTCGGGATCTCAACTGGATATCAACTAATTATATCGACCTTGGGATAGGGTGGAGATCAGTTAGCCAGGAAGTTCTGTGGTGCTACATGGGCACTATTATAATATCCTACATACATTTAGGGGAAAATTTATGAGAACTCATTGGATAAAAATGAATGATGGAATTGGGATATCCTCGGGAAAATGTGTGCTATCCGGGTCAGTTTCAATCCACAAACTGTTGAACAATAAATTTTCTGATAATTCTATTTTTGATTCAATTCCATAGATAATTTGGGCTAAACTTCGCAGAATTTGCGTATGGACAATTGAATGTAGTCATGAGATGAAATTCATCAGGTTGAATGTTAGATATCCTATCATTTCATAAAAAACTTCCGGAAGTGGAAGCCATTAATTTACAATGCACGTGTATTCCAAATGAGCCATCACCTAACAGCTGCCAGATACGTGATAAAAGGTTCGAAATAGTAGGAGTAGAGGAACAAATATTATGTGTTTGTATGTAATGTCCAATGATGATTTCGCAAGTTCACAAATTTGCCTTTTGGTCGTGTATCTCTCTTCTTGCTTATGTATCAGTGGCTCTCTTCACATGATTGATATTCAATATTCCTACATTATTTTATGGTTGAATACGTCACTCACATTCTCTGTCAAGGCTCCTGCTAGATACGGAGTGAAAATTCCTGTGATGGCTCCTATACCATTCACAATAGCCATAAGTGTACCAGCAAAATTCGGTGACAAGTCTAGTGCGTTCACTTTCATTCCACAGTAAAAAGTTCCCATGAAACCCATTGCGATTGTGAACATAGCAACAGTGAGGTATTTGTCACATCCAGAGTACGAAGCTACCATGATGAAAATTGCAGGACCAATAGATGCTGAAACAAAATACCACTTACATAAAATATACAAAACCACATGAGGTCAAGAATGGACTACGAAAGAAAATAGCGTTTATGTTATGAAGAGAACTTCTAATTATTGTAATATTTCATAATGAGTGTACATCGAATATACATTCTGTGAATAACATCAAAATAAAACTTCCAACCATCCTCTTCATATTCACATGACACAAATGATAATTTGTTCTTATGCCGAATAAATGACTTCAATTCACTCACATGAGACACTCAACAGCAATATTTTGCTAAATCCCCAACACAGAACGTCTCTTCCAAAAAATATAATGAAAAAAAAAATGGAATTTTTTGCTGAAACCACGAAAGTAAAAGAGCCTTAAGGATTCAAAGGTTTGGAGGGTAGTGATTTCAGGGGCAATGCTAGGGGTATTCTCAGGGGTGTTCTCGATGTTGGCAAGAAATATGGCGGCATTGGGGCGGGAAAATAATGGTCTAGAATCAAGAGATAGGCGAATGGGGGGCGTGGTAATGTTGCAGCCACGCGATGGGCATTGTTAATTTGGGGTCTATGGTTGGTGGAAAATAAATATGGCATCTATAGGCACGTAACCTGATGACCTTTTTTTACATCTCGGCTGAGGAATTTCATGGCATCCGCTGTACAGCCTCTGGTTGCTGTTGTGAGTGTGTGGGAGTGCGTTACCTGATGACTTATGTGATAGATCGCCTCGGCTGGGAAAACTATGGCGTCCTCTGTGTGGCATAACCATTAGGATTAGGATTTCAGTTATTGTGAATGTAGGATTCCATTCAATTACATTTCGTTTTGTTTACTGTTTACTTGGCGTACAGTCCTGATAGGACATTTTCTTTCCGATTTCAACTTGGCGCCACCTGCGTCGGTATTCACGAAACAACTTCATTGAATTATTATTTTATGGGAATCTATACTTTGAAAATATGATATTTTTTTTCTCCTCTCGGTAGAGGTCGCGAGCATTCAGTCCCAGAAAAAATTTGAATCTTTGAACGAATAGGCAAAAACTTACCGTTAGAAAAAATACCTGAAGAAAACGCAGTAGCTTGAATTCGGTGAGACAAACATTCTTTTTTGAATGATTTTGCGAGTGACACTATCCTATAGCCTGAAGGGTCTTTATGAAATCAAATTTATTTTGGATTTTGCTGCCTGGTCTAGGTAAGGAAAAGTCTTATACATTCATTCTGTATTGTAATTCCATTGAATCATTTGTGAGTTCGTGAAGTTGATTCACATATAATTTCTAGAACGTGAGAACACGAACAAATTCATGAAATTTCAGCCGAAGGCGAATAAATTGTTTGGAATCCGATCCTGGCTGTTTTGGTGGTCGAACCTTATATCTATTCCTGTTTATCTGGCGCCCAACGTGTAGTCAAGCAGCCTGAAAAGAAAGAAAATGGTATTGGAAAATTCGCCATACAATTTGAGAAGATGAAATCACCTACCAGGAGAGAAAACACCAGTTTCTGGAAATGGACAAACACTTCCAGCTCAACCAAGTATTCTCCAACATTTGACCAACAACCTGGGTGAAGCTGGAGGTAATACCAGTTTTGTTCAAGGTAGGACAAATTTAAACATGCAAAATGGTCTTCATACCCCTGCAATGTCCAGAAGAGAAACACTCCAAGCAGAGGCGCCTAGTTGTTGGGGAAATGATTTATTTCTCCAGATTTGGAGCCTATTCATCAACCAACTGTTGATAGGCTTGCCCTTATGCAACCTGAGCACATTTCGAGATTTGCTGCGGAAGTTGTTAATCTTTTGAGTTTGGCACCCCATCGGCCTGACATTTCAAATGATTTCATGTAAGAACAGAGTTTATATTGTAATAGTACTGTGGAGAATGTTGAGAATCAAAACCATTAAGAAAATTTCAATGTGATGAAGGCAGCAAAATTCCTACCAGTATTCAATGATTCCAATGAACTCCACTTAGTGGACTTCCTAATTAATTCAGAGGAAAATATTTTTACATCTTTCATTCCTTTCTCACGTTTGAAATGTTTGATAAAATCGTTATTGAAAGACTCTGCAAAAATTTGGGGAGATGCTCTTCTCAATACATTTTAAATTATATGTCATTCAAGGAAGGATTTCTCCTACAGTTTTGGGGACCCAGAAAACAATTATACGTAAAAAGAAAATTGGAAAATTTAAATTTTTTCGAAAATGACTGTTCCTATCAGGACCACTTTGATAAACGCAAAGCCATGTCACGACACTTACAACCTCCTTTCTCTGACCAAGAAATTATAGCCCTGGTTGCAGAAAATCACGGTCAAAAGAAGTTGTTTCGTGAATATGGACACAGGGGGCGCCAAGTTGAAAGCGGAAAGAAAATGTCCGATTAGAAGAGTACGCCATGTAAACAGTAATGAAAACGAAATAAAATCCTACAATTAAAATAACTATAATCCTGAATCTGATGATTATGCAAAGAAAGAAAGAAGGTTTTAAGTGGCACGCGTGGCCCCTAGGGTCTAGCGCCTGTTCATCTAGGTGGGTGAGTACAATCAACTAATTTATTTTTCAATTTCATAAGGACCCTCAAACAATAACATAAACTCTTTTGTTTCAGACTTCAGAGCGGATGAGGTTGTATTCGCCCTCAACAGGACAAAATCGCCTATAGAAAATTCCGTGGATTGGCTTCGGCCCTTTTTGCAGCTTTACTCCTCAGCGTAGCTTCTTTTCCCAAACACTTGTAGGCCGCAGGTAACAGCTCAAGACGATTCATCCCGTATTGAAGTTCGTTCTGCGAAAAACCAGTGGACTCATGCACCAAAGAATTTGAATAGTCGGCACACGTAGGTAACTCATAAGCCCAACGCGAATGTCGTTCATAACAACACGCTCTGAAGAGCCTGTTGAGCTCACGCATTATCCTCTCCGATGGGTTTGCTGAAGCATGTCGCACTGAGCAATACACTACGTTCACACCCATCTCTTCCGAAGTTTTTTTCTACGGGCGTTCGGTGAATTGACTACCATAATCCTGCAAGATCCTCTCCGAGATGCCATTCACAGGGAAGTAATCATGGATCAAACGGATCAAGATAGACACAGTCGTAGCTCGCTACACGGGAAAAAGAGCCACATGTTTGGTGAAAATATTGAGTATAACCAACAGGTAGGTGACACCACCCCTGGCCTCAATCAATGGACCATACAAGTCTAACGCTATTGAATCGTTTTTGAAAGAAGCAACAATGGGATGTTGTGGTTTCTTGGGCAACTCAGCACATTTAGCAAGCTGACAAATATCACAAGTCTCACAGACTCTTTTGACCTGTCTGTGCAAATTGTTCAGCCAGACCTCCTGACGTAAGGCGCACCAAGTCTTGTGAACTCCAGAATGCCCTAATGACTGCTGATAAGCCAAGCCTTGATGCATACTTCCACAAGACTGCTAGGAATACACGAAAAGTAAGAACCCTCTTATGAAACCCGTTTATGCAGGACCCCGCCCTGTTCAATAAAATGATTTGGTAGAACTAGACTCTGAAGAAGTTCCTTTTCAATATCACCTAGTTTAGCCCTTCGGCGGGCGCGCTTTGTAAATTCCCATGAGCGGGCGCGTTGCGGCACTGAGGACCGCAAGCAGAAAAACACCGAAATGATCGGTTAACTCAACTATATTGCGAAAATAAGTTCTAAAAGTGAACAATTGTTGGTTTTCATAACATAATATATTTGGCTTACAACTTTTTAGTTCAAAAAAATAATTGTATGAAAATATTTTAGATAATAAATTTAATTCTTGTTTTTAATCTATATATCGATTCCTCAACATGATTATGAGTCTTCTTCTGGCAAGAACAAACAGTTGTCACATTTGACAGTGTTCGTTTCCCTCGATGTACATATTGGTGCAGGTAACAATTTGGACAATTTTATCTGGAGTTATAAACTCTAAGTTTTGCCCATCGTCATCACCTGATTTTTCTGATTCACTATCATACATTTGCGTTCCAAAACCCTCCTTCTCGTCTTGGATGTCATCATCCAAATCAAATTCATCTTCGTCAAAATCTGATAAATTATTCACAATATCTTCCAATTTCCTGGCATTGAGTGCTTTTTTCGTAATTTTCTTATCCTTAAAATTGATATAAAGTATAGTATAGTATCAAAGAAAACTATAATTCCATTGAATTCCACAGTAGCAGTATGAAAAAAAATTTATTTGAGAATGGATACTTACATGACCGGGCGCGCTACGGACCGGAGTACCGCAATAGGCGAAAATCGTCAACCGATAGATGGCGTTGCTAAATCCAAGATGGCTTCACTTTACGGTGAACAACAAATTTTGGCCATTTGAAGTAATGGTACTATTAGTTCATGTTTTGCATTCTTGAGGCCTTGTTGAGTGAAAATTACTGTTTAAACGTCTTCAGTTGCTTTGTGTGCTGAGGTAGTTACATGTTTGGCTAGTATTACAGCCTTATTTTACTCGTGAGTCTTATAATTTGAACTACTTCACCAACCTACATTCCAGATCAAAATGTCTTATAGAATTGGAGCTACGTAATATTCTGGATTACGTAGGAAGCAGAACTAGACCGTTGAAAGATGGTGAAGCTGTGTTCAAAGCAGGGCATATCATTGCATAGGGAGTGGAAGAAAGTAACCAAAAAAATAAGGAGCTTATATATGTTTGCGAACATTAGCTTTAGTAGAGCATCCACATGAAATCAATATATTGCTGGCTGATGAGGAATGGAAATGCCAATGTTTCTGCAAAGCGGGTTTATCTGGGCTCTGCAAACATATTGCAACCCTTATATTATTTTGTTATTGAGTAGGTAATGTCATTTCCTAAATTTTTAGAAGTAAAAGTTGATTATCAAGAAATGTTTGCATGTAATCAGCTTTTTGTGATGAATAAAGGATCAATATATCAAATTTAATAAAACATGTCACCGAATAGTGTTTCAACAAAATGTTTTATTTTTACTATTCAAATAAATCATGAGAAAAACCTGATTTTTGTTTTGCTACAAAACCTTTTTCTGTACTTTAACATTGTATAATTCAGTACTGAGTATTTTGAAGAAAACTCACAGAACATAAGGTTTCTTCAATAGAAAAAGCTGAAGAAATAGGTTGGGTACTCCACTTCTAACGTGGAGATCAACAACCCTAACGCTGAACTGATATCACTTGACTAACTATTCAATTCATTGACAGGGTTATCATTTCCAGAAGAAAATTAATAATATCAAGTGTTAGAGTAACTGATCTCACACCAAAGGTTCCAATCTTACCAATCATGAATGAATCATGCTTTTAAAAAAATATGCTACTGACTAATTGGGGGATAGTGTGAAAGGTTAAAAAACAGACTAGGGGCTATGATTTATTTACTTAAATGTGATCATACTTTGCTTCAACTATATATTAATAAATATTATATTATAGTCTTGAAAATGGCTTCAAAGTGGGAACTGAAACGTCCACTAAACTTTATTTTCAGACGCTCTAGAAAGTGGAGGCTACTTACAAACATATTTTTAGTTATTGGTTTACTAATTTTCAATATATTTTTTTTCCTGAGACAAAGCTTTTTGTCGTTAATGGGGAATTTATGTAGTGAAATATTACTAGTATTATATAATGAGCACTCTGACACCGAGCACATTTTTCTCGATTTTGTAGGAATACTTCAATGAATTCGCTACATTTTGGATTGTAAACCATAACAGCACTTCATAATCATTTCACTATTCGCACTTCTGTACTGTATTAAGTTATAAATATTTCCAAAATAATAATTTTAAATCCAACACTCATAAGACTCCATAGAAATAATATTTGTTGTTCACCGTCCGGTTAGTTCAAAAAAAATATATAGATGGCGATCCCTTCGAAGTTTTAGCAAATTGTGAACTTAATACTTTAACGCTTTGCTGTCGACTGATAGGTACCAGTGAAAAATCTCAGTCAATGGATACACGTTGGCAAATGTATTCAAGATTGCATATCTGAGGGGGCAGCGGCATACACCAAACACACATACGAAAAAATAGTTTTTAAAAAATTGCGGCACTGAGTGCCGCTGCGCGCACGCCGGAGGGTTAGGGTGGACATCTTGTGAATCTTTCATTTTTTTTAGTTTCAGGAGTTCAAAAAATCGGGAGGCAACTTGCCTACCCGGAACACTTCTACAGAAGAGGTTAGGTCTCAGTCAGGAGAGCATATGCGCTTCACATTTCTCTTTCCGCCGTCACGACAAAGCCTTCTCTGAGAATGAGTCTTCATTAGATCGTCATGAGTCCGACTTGGAGTTAGAGAGCAGTGAGTGGGAGCGATTCGAATCGAAAGGCGCTAGTTTAGGTGAGAAACTGTCCTCTTGGTTCGTAACGACAGCCATGGAGACCAAACGTGAAGAAGACATTTTTCGAAAAGAATGTCAAGCGGAAAAGTTCAACATCATCACGAAAACAAATGCGATCCAATCAACTATCTGCTATGAGCAAGAATAACTTACGTAACAGATTTTTCGACCGAGAGCCACAGTTTGATTAATCGATCCAACGTTTGGAAACAAGGCCCCATTACCTATATGTGGAATATCACAAATAACGATGTCATCGAATTCACAATTCAGCAAAGTGAAACATGGCTACTCATGTACAATGCTGTCATTAGCGTCAGAGGAACATTGAAAAAAAGGAAAGGATAACGATATGTCGGTTTCGTGAATAATGCCTCTGAATTTCTCTTCGAAACAATTTCATACGAACTCAATCGAGAAGAATGGATACCGTTCGAAATCCTGTAATGATGAGTATCCTAAGAGAATGCTTGTGTTATGCTGCAGATGATACCATACTCCTATGTACATCTGGATACGATTATCCCAGGGCAACCATACGAAACTATCCATACATTAGCCATACGTTGCCCAGGACAACCATAGAAACTATTCATACATTAGCCATTCGTTGACAACAAACAATATGACTCTTTAGAGCCGGAATAACAGCAATTGCATACTGATTGAAGAAGTTCCGATTGAGCCTGGAAAGACTAATAGCCTAAGAGCCCATGGCGGCCAGACCTTCGTTATTTCATGAAATCTAGAAGTTTCTTTAAGAACAATTAGTGACTATGGGGTTCGGAACTTGGTTACTTGGAAAGGAAACAAGCAGTCAAGGGTCGTTTGCAAGTCATGGGTCTTCTCACATTTTTCTTGGGAATGTCGTAGCTTTTGTCTGCTCATTTTCTTGACCACTTATACACAGTGCCAGATGGCAATCAATTCAGAAACATAAGTGGAATATTTCATGGATATTGTGAATCATTCATTTTTCATGAGTAATTTGGATCATGAACTTCCATTTTCTGAATGAATTACTATTGTCAACAGTACTGTGAAGCTTCATCAGCTTCCTGTCAATATTTCAGTCGAACTGACAGATAGATATTTGCACACACTCAACCCTTCAAAAAGAAATGAATCTGCCTACATGGTCGAGTGATCGAAAATATCAGTATCATAGGTAGATGGCGTCACAAAAAAGTTTCATATATTTTCAAACATAAGTATATTTATAATCTATTGAAGTTAAGGAATGTCTGGCAGGGAGTTGTAATTGTACTGAGTGTCTGAAAATGTATGATGTGATTTGTTGAATTATTCCAAAAGGAATAAAAAACTGACCTTTATATTGTAACGAATTTGGGGTACTAATTTTTGCTACCTGTTAGCTGCTCAAGTAACTATTTATCCAAACTCCAAAGTCACATATGATTCTCACCTGTGTTGGGGACATGCGTAGAGAAACTCCAATTTTTTTATGAAATAAAGGAAGTTTGGCCGTTGCGGGCCTTTGCTCTATGAGAATCAACTGAAAATCGGGATTATAGATTTGAAGACGAAACATATTTTTCCCAATGATGATATTCCATTGAATCGCCTGCAATCCATGAATTTGAATTTTTTTCAGTAGTAGGATTTTTTCCCATAAAAAATATATATATATATATATATATATATAAGAAGAATCCTTTAAATATTCGGGTGTGCAGTCAACAAGGAATTGGAAAAAGTGAACTCTTTATTCTGTTCAAGCTTTCGAGTCTTTATTGGCTCTTCATCAGGAACTCTACAATGAATTAGAAAAATTGTGAGAATAGAAAAGTTTTTTAACATGTGCTTACTTACGAATGTGAGGTTAATAATCCTTTCTTAATGAAAACATGAAGGACAACATATCACAAACACATCGACCTAATGGTACAAATATAATATAAAACTTTAATTAAAAGATATGATCAATCATACATGTAAAAGAATTGAAAAATGGGAGAAGTTGTTTCTCCTAACAGGCATTGGAAACCATATTTGTAATTCTGACGGAAATGATGTGAAAAGAAGGCAATGAAGTTGACAAGTGACGAATGATTACAGTTTCCTGTGACCTTGTTGCCAACACACAATGAAAATGAAAGTGAAATCACCAACTACACAGGAGTACCAAATGTAAAGTTGTTATTATTACTGCCCAGTAGGGGGCGACTTAGTAAATATGAGTATATGATGCTGAGATTATCTATATCTTTCCTGGAATTTATGGAATTTGGTTCTTTGAAAATTTGTGTCATTTCAAGAAAAGTTCTTTTCTTAAGATTGGATTCATGTTCCAATATCGTCACATTATCATAATTGGGCAAATGATCAAAACTGATTGAATGTTGTGCTAATGAGCAGGTTTTTTTGAGATTTCTAATATCACTTTTATGGGAACAGATTCTATCTTTCAACTTCCTCTTGGTTTGTCCAATGTACTTTTTTTCACACTGAGAGCAAGGGATACAATAAACAACATTAGAATGATCTAATACAGGATCTTTATCTTTTAATTTAGAAAAAATTTTATTGAGTACAATTTGATTTTTATAAGCAATTTCAATATTAGGAATTTTGGAAAACAACCCATTGAATTTATGGTGAAGTGTATGAATATAAGGAAGAGATAGGTAAAAATTTGGAACATTATTATGATAATTGATGATTATTATGATTCTCATAATAATTCTTCAATTCATAATAATGTTCCAAATTTTTACCTATCTCTTCCTTATATTCATACACTTCACCATAAATTCAATGGGTTGTTTTCCAAAATTCCTAATATTAAAATTGCTTATAAAAATCAAATTGTACTCAATAAAATTTTTTCTAAATTAAAAGATAAAGATCCTGTATTAGATCATTCTAATGTTGTTTATTGTATCCCTTGCTCTCAGTGTGAAAAAAAGTACATTGGACAAACCAAGAGGAAGTTGAAAGATAGAATCTGTTCCCATAAAAGTGATATTAGAAATCTCAAAAAAACCTGCTCATTAGCACAACATTCAATCAGTTTTGATCATTTGCCCGATTATGATAATGTGACGATATTGGAACATGAATCCAATCTTATGAAAAGAACTTTTCTTGAAATGACACAAATTTTCAAAGAACCAAATTCCATAAATTCCAGGAAAGATATAGATAATCTCAGCATCATATACTCATATTTACTAAGTCGCCCCCTACTGGGCAGTAATAATAACAACTTTACATTTGGTACTCCTGTGTAGTTGGTGATTTCACTTTCATTTTCATTGTGTGTTGGCAACAAGGTCACAGGAAACTGTAATCATTCGTCACTTGTCAACTTCATTCCCTTCTTTTCACATCATTTCCGTTAAAATTACAAATATGGTTTCCAATGCCTGTTAGGAGAAACAACTTCTCCCATTTTTCAATTCTTTTACATGTATGATTGATCATATCTTTTAATTAAAGTTTTATATTATATTTGTACCATTAGGTCGATGTGTTTGTGATATGTTGTCCTTCATGTTTTCATTAAAAAAGGATTATTAACCTCACATTCGTAAGTAAGCACATGTTAAAAAACTTTTCTATTCTCACAATTTTCCTAATTCATTGTAGAGTTCCTGATGAAGAGCCAATAAAGACTCGAAAGCTTGAACAGAATAAAGAGTTCACTTTTTCCAATTCCTTGTTGACAGCACACCCGAATATTTAAAGGATTCTTCTTTAACTTAGACAGTCGTCTAACCTTCTCACATAATATATATATATATATATATATATATATATATATATATATATATATATAAAAACTGACAAAATCAGCCGAATTCTCAAAAAACAGGACATAAAAACGATATTTACAGCCAGCAACAAAATCTCCACATTCCTCCGCTCCCCCAAGGACAAAATTGTCAACGAATCACAGGGTATATATGAAATACCATGTTCTGATTGCCATAGAACATATGTAGGCCAGACCAACAGACGTGTGACAAGTAGAGTATACGAACATCAACTTGCTGTCCGAAAATCAGACCCATCTTCAGCTCTGTCCAAACATCATCAAGAGACAGGACACAATATAGACTTTGCGAACACTAAGACCATCGCCACAGCAAAAACACTACAAGCTCGTATAATTCGCGAGGCCATCGAAATCGAGAAGCGACCTTCCTGCTTAAATAAACGTGACGACGGCCAGAGACTTCCAACTGCATGGAAACCCCTAATTTCCAGATGCCCAGTCCCCACCAAGACATCCGACGGTCCTTTAGTAGCACCCGCTGCTATAAATCCTACCCAACATCCCTCGATACCTCAGTTCGATCTAAGGAGTAGGCAGATTGAGACCTTAGAAAGAACTCGTGACGAGACCTGGGGAGTAGGCAGATTGAGGCCCCGGCGTCAAGTCACAAACCCCTGCCCCCTGTGACAACACCTGAGGAGTAGGCAGATTGAGACCTCAGCGTGAAGTCACATTCACCTCTTGAAAATGGCTCCAAAATCGGAGCCGAAACGTCGAGAACAAAACTCCAGACGCGGTTCAACCCGAACTCAACAACAACACACAACTGACCGCGGAAACCTATCCGAACATATATATATATATATATATATATATATATATATATATATATATATATATATATATATATATATATATCCTAGAAACCATTACTGTTTCATCAAAACAATCATTTGATTGATTCTCCTCCATATATCAACAATTGGTCCAACTACACTTCCTACTGACGTACTTCAAATTTTAGTCAAATTCTCGATATGGAAATAAAAAAAAATATATATATATATCCTAGAAACCATTACTGTTTCATCGAAACAATCATTTGATGGATTCTCCTCCATATATCAACAATTGGTCCAACTACACTTCCTACTGATGATCCGTCTTTCATTACTGCAACGGTTATGAATACCAGACATCTATCCATACACCCTCATTATTTACTTTGTTCTGATGTAATGTGGGTTACTACCAATCGACTACGTGGTACCGGTCAACGGCAAATCACAACAGTAGTTGTCTCTTGTTTGCACAAGACTACACCCAATGGGTGTTATCGTGAGCTTTTTACCGAGGGAAAATATTGAAGAGTGAATAATTAATTGTTCGTTTGATTATGGCACAATCGAGAATATTTTTATATATGAGAGGGTATAACACTTTTTTCCATTCGTACATAGATCTGGAAGTTTTCAGCTGAGGTATCCAGAGAAAATATTCAAGGTTCCTTTTACTGCATTATCTATAGGGAAGTTAGGTGATACTGACCTATTGACGTGAAGAATTTTCTAGCGAACGTAATGCCCATGTGACCACTGGATACCAACCAATCGCACAGCCATCCCGATCCGATAGAAACTATCCACATGACAGCGTAGGGTAAAGAAGACCAAAGTCCGTTCTCTTTGACGTTGAACTTTAAGACATCGCTCATGTACTTGGGCAAGTCGGTAACCATGGTGAAAAAACCCCAATCGTGGCCGATTTGGGCCATCACTAACGCCCAAAGGGGGGCTGAGGTGAAAATGGACCTCCAAGGAATTTCCCTTTTTTGCTTCGATGTGTCTAGAGTGAATAAAAGAGGTAATTATTGTCGGAATACTCATCTCATTTGTACTTATCATAGGTGGAATGTTTTCAATTCATTTTGCTCCATTTACCTAGTTCTTTCTTCAAATACATTTTCTCCTCATCGCTGATGAATGGGTGCGCTTCAGGATCTGAATAGCATATGAGTATCCATACAATGAACCAAAGGATTCCACCTGCTCCGAAGACGTAGAAAACTGAAGCCCATTCATTGGTTGCATTGATTAACCAACCACTAATACTGTTACTTACAATTGTACCTGAAAAAATGAGGTAGAAGTGAATTATGATTCAAGAACCTATGAAAAAAACTCTGAAAGACCACCCGAAAGAATTTCTTCATTCAGAGGATTTTATGAACCGATAACAGAACACTTAATGTTTTGAAATTCTGTGGGAATGATAAACAACAAATGGGAATAAACAATGAGTTTGGAACCTTTGGTATAAAAGTCTAAACTTCGTGAAGAGATCAATTATCATCACAACAAACTGATCATCATTTGCACTCGACGTAGATTTTGCTAACAAGATTTGCATCTTCAGAGGAATAATATAGTATCAGTATTCTCATTCTGGAGATGGTAACCTTCTTAGCAAAACGCGCATCAATTACGAATAATATCAGTCTGGTGTGAAGGTGATTGGTCCCAGCAAAGAGTTTCAACAAATGTAAATATAATGAATTCGTTCAAGGATTCCGAATATGCAGAAATGCAAAGTTTGATCTGAGTAGATGAACAATGGATTTTCCAGACTAGCCACTGATTCTCCATTTCCTATACGTAGAAATGCACATTAATGAATATTGAATGGAAAAGTGGGTGTGGGGAGAGTAAAAAAACAAATATGGTATCTGTAGACGTTACTTGATGACCTGTGATTTATTGAATGGGAAAAAACATGGCTAGACTGGCGAAACAGGATGGCAGCCAAGGAAGCGGAAGGATGTGAAAGATGTGGTTGCGACGGTGTAAATTTTGAGGGGGTGTGCCCTCATTATGAAACCCCGATTTGAGGGCCTGAATTTTGGACCGTGAATTGGGGTCTCGATTTGGATCCTTGGTTCGAATTTTGATTTCTGGTACTGATCAATCCAAAGATTGAAATATTATTAATTCAGAGATCGAAGTCTTCTGATGAAAATATAGGAGAACCTGAAAATTATAACTGATGATGATATCAGTTAACCGCTACAGCTATGAGAAGAAATTTAAAAATTCACATCAGCTTGTTGATTGTTCTGACCTCGAAATGCCGTTGTACATCCTATTTGAGTCGGGTGCAAAGATATTACGAAGGTTGTTTCACTAGATAGCTATGCCAGTCTGATGCAAATCGCCACAATGTTCACAACGTTCTACTCAATACATATATTATGACATGCCAGCTGAGAGTTTCAGTACTTGGAAATAAACCAAGTATTCTCACCTGCCAGCCGTGTGCTGTGAAATATCGACATGATAAGTTGCGTTGATAGCCCAAATAGAATTACTTTAAATAATTCGATACGCATTTCCATAGTAAAGTGATTTTATGAATATTTTCAAAAACTTGTAACGGTAATTTCATATATAACTAGTATAATATATTATTCTGATTCTGAGAGACTATTCTTCAGATACATAGCCTGTTGAAATACCAAAATTTACCTCACTTTCTCATGGTTCTCGTCAGCTCTGACGTTTCAACTCAACTCTTGCGAATATTGTGGGAATCAAGATTATCTCGAAGGACATCAGAATGTCACGATTGATATTGTTATCTATAGGTTAGTATCCTTGTGTAGAGAAAGCTGAAGGCTAGTAGGATCCTTGGATATTTCGACCTCTTCCTTAATGTGTTATAGTAATATAGCCTCGGATATTCAGATTAAGGAAGTAGAGTTGAATACCAGGTTGAGACGAACACCTGCTGGTAACTAGTCAGTCTGCCTTTGTATTGTCTCCTATAAATTTGCAAGTTGAGTTATTTTGGTCCGTTCTTGAGATTGAATGAATAAATGTTCCTTTTGCTCATGCTACCTGTGTTACTACCATACTCTAAAAATCTCATCAGTCTACTCAATCATCACCCATTGCCTTCAATCAGGAGCAATCATTGTTATTCTCATCCTTTCAGCAATTGTTTACATTTTGTGCTGTTGAATTTTGAATTGTTGGTTATGATTGGACTATTGACAGATGCATTGGGAGTAATGTGGTTGATATTTGACAGATGTCACTTCGCAAAGGTGGTGTCTACCAACGAGCAGTACAAAGCTGCAAGACCATGGAGAAGTAAGATATTCTTCAAAATCATCAATCTGATAGAATGGGTAATAATTATTGTTTGGCATTAGGTTTGCTAATAATTATTAGCTGGCATTAGGTTGGATAAGGTCGCGATGGTTGTTCGTGATGAATGTTAGGTCTGTCATCTGGAGTGACACTTGACGGAATTGAGACTGGTTGACGTCTTGTCATATTTTTGAAATGGTTGTGTGAAAGTCTGCCACTAGGCTGTTGATTTGAATATTGATTCATCTTCGATTTGAAGGACCATAACGGCTAGGGCTCAATTATATTCCCTTTCTGGAGAAGTTTGGAAACCATTCTAGCTGTTATTTCTTGGGAATAATCCACATTGGTGGGATTTTGAGACTTCACGTCATACCACAGTACCCTTTTCTTGAGACATCAGGGCATCGTCGAATCTCATCTAACAGCAGATACATTCCATCACAATTATTGCCCTATTAAATCGTTTTCGAGGCTGTGACTCCAGAAAAGGTATGTAGTTGGTTACCTAGCATTCAGAAGCGGAAGGCCATTGGTGACATTCGTTTTATTATTTTAGGGTGCTTTTGGGGGTACCAAAGGTGTATGGATCACCCCAGTCACTGAGAGTGATACTAAGGATATAATCCAGAGGAGATTGTATCTCTCTGATTTGGAATAATTTGGAATTTACCTTCATTGCATAGTATGCAGATGTATCTACCGATACTGAACCTGCCTTAGAAGTTGTTGTGGACCATCCCTATTCTATGTTCCTGTAGTACGAGTTATCATGTTACTGTCTGTACGCTGCCAGACTCCTGTAGTTTCCCATTGTTTGTAACTTCTGAAGCTACTGCTCTAACAACCGAAGCTGAGGACTGCAGTTGGACTGACACGCAAGTTTTTAAAACCGAATTTCCTTTTATCTCTGCGTTTTAGTATTAGAATTGACGAGTTACATATATATCCTTTTGCAACGTAATCGGCACAGTGTACACTTTGCGTTTTGCGGGATTCTCTAACTTATTTTTGAGTTTTCATGATAATTCGTATAAATTGAACAAGAATCACCAAGATCATAAGCGCAGCATACATTGCAAAAAAGGGTATTCGTTTAATATAATTTTTAAAGGGATTTTCTATGTGGATTTTAGTATGGAATGTTAGTCCATAAGAAATTTATTGTTGGGAGCCGGAAATCGGTTGGAGCCTGAGTTATTTTTACCACAGATTTGTTGATCATGAAACTGAGTTGGGTTGATTTGATTTGAGTGTCAATTAGGATTCTGACCTTTGGTGATTTGCATTATTTCATAACTTAGGATTGTGAATATTTGTGAAATGATACTGTAAAATTTAGGACATTGTCCATTCATTAAAATCACAAGGGTAATTTTGGAAAATTCCAATCTGTAAACAAACATCTGTTAACTATTTTCCTTGCAATACAGGGTGACACAATTTTTACGAAATAGTTGTCTTTTATTTTAAATACATTCTAGGTAGGTGAGGTATAGTATTACTAGTTCATTGTGGGTATGTGGCAGTCACATCTACCTGGCGCCTGGCACTAAAATATTCTGATTTATTTGAGAAAGAACCACTCCCTTCTCCACTGCAGCGTAGTCGCGAGCATACCCAATTGTCACTAACTTGGCAATTGTTTCTGTCACTCACTAGTGTGTGGCAAATTTTTCGAAAATGTGTAATACCGCTTACAATTTTTCGAAAATCCTACTAGTTTTTGATTGGAAATTGACTTTTCCAATTGTTTTTGATGATGTTCAATATCGTTTACCATAATTTCAAAATTCTATCAGTTTTTAGTGGGAAGTGCTTTTTTGAACTTTTTTCAATAATAGGTAATAGAGTTTCAACATTCTTCAGTCATCGAAGTAGAAAAGCAACGGAGGTTGCAAAACACAGGGGTAGTTCTCGATGGCCGTTGTGTCCCTGGAGGTGTCCTCGCGGCGGGGAGGGGGGGGGCTGCTGCTGTCATTGGTCGAAGGCGTCGTCGGTGCCGGAGGTGGTGCTGTGGACCCCGTGGGGTATCGGGGCGCGACCTACGTGGGCCGTACCTCGAGTTGCGTGGTCCGTGGCAATGATCTATGGCTCTGCTGGGGGTCAATGATTGGCCGAAAGAGGGCTCTGTGGTACTGACGAATGAGTCTGTTTGCTGGGGGTCAGTGAATGGTCGATAGAATGAGGGCTTTGTGATTGGTTCTGAAAAAATTGCGTCTCTGCTGCTGTCATTGGTCAAAGAAAGGCGTCTGCTGACACATCAATGTTTATATTTTATCAACTTTCATTAGCTTTGACGAAATAAATCGTAATGCAATTCAAGGCAACTGATAAGAATGAAGCCATTTGATTAATTGGGTATTCACACTGACGCAAAAGTTGATGTCGACCACAACTACAGAAAATTTTGAAATTGGTACTGATATCTGGAAACCTATGTGACCGCTGTGAAAGGATGTTTAAAAATTGATAATGATAAATGTTAACCCGCCTCGACCACTTCGACAGAAAATTCGAAAATTAATATGATCGCTGCGGCCGACGATATCAGCTTGTTTTTCTAGTCAGCGGTTCCGAGACTCTGCGGTAATCAGTGCGTACCGGACGCGTGGTTGCCGGTTGTAAAATGAAGCAAAGATGGATACGTGTTGCCGGTTGTAGAAGGCGCCGGTGGAAAGGAAAGAAATATGTCTACCACAGGGTGTGCAACGTTGAAGAAATCATGTCTGTCACAGGGTGTTGATTGGTCAAACATTATTGAGTATATAAAGACGTCTCAAAATTTTGCGTAGCCCTTATATTTTTGGTGTGATGCACCAGATGATGTGAAGAAATTCTGCTGTTTGCCAAAAAGGTACAAGGAATATATCGATTTTTTTCATGTTTCATCTTCCGCTATGCTAAAACTCATCGTAGAGCAAAACAAATGATATATTCGTGTTCCTCAAGCCAAGGAGAGTCCAAATATGACAACTTCCGGTTCCAATTTTTGGTCGTCGGATTTCAATGAAACCGGTATCAGTGGATTCGTCTCAATTTCAAGAAACATAATTATGCAATTTCAGATGCCTAGAAGGCCTTACAGGCTATCTCCGTTATTTGAGGTACTACAGACGGCTGCGGGTACTCATTTTGATCAACTTTTTCTATACTTCGAGAATATCATAGGACCAAAAGACATTATTCGCCAAAAATTCAGAAAATGGAGTGAAACATACGCATTCTTCAAAAAAATCAAATTTGTTTCGATGACAAAAAGGTATTACATCAATTCATCCCTATTCTTATACAAATGTGAAACAATGTGACTCTTCGGTTTAGACTTGATAATATACAGATCATGTGTCATCATCAAAATAATCTTTCGGAACTCAAAAATTCGAAAGAATCCACAAATGAACCTGTCAAAATGATAAACAAAAATTCAAAAGAAGTCAATAAAACAATTCTTAAAGGAAAAGTGAATCATGTTATTCACGTGGTACTTCAATGTAATGCAGGTCACCTGAAAACTTTTCTAAATCAATTTAAAAAATCTGGCGATTCACACACTGTGGAAGGAGCCTTAACGGAGAAGACATCTCACCAAGTCGAATGGGAGGAAGTTACATCAATATTCGATGGACGTATCCGTATAGCTGTGATTATTAATTTTGAACACAAAGACATCATTCCATTCTTTGAGGACGCTTTCTTCCTTTCAAAGAACAGAATGAGCAGACTCGTGAGACAAATGCCTGCAATTGAAGTTAACACGATTTTCTGCGGGGAATTCATCAAGAATAATGTTACTGCTGCTGTCCAAATCAAGGAGTTCAAATATTTCCATTCAAAAAATGTTATCATTGATTTGGGAACTGATCTAAAGGAATGATTTCTCGAACATGTTGTTGATGTTACTTCGAACAAACTCTCGGAATTTCAAGAGAAAGAGAGTGGTTGGGCCTTACGGAAGATTGTAAGTTTGGCAGAAAAAATCAATAAATTTGAAATGGGAAACGGTATGGATGTGAAAATGAAACAAAAAAGTAAATGGATGTTTTATTGTATGATAAGTTCATTTCTCTGTGTAAGTGTAAGTGCAGTATCATCATTGTATAGAGTTTGATTAACAATTCCTACAATATATTCATTCGGTACTTAATCCTCTTCTCCTCGCACCCGAATCTTGTTACCGAAAGTTTTGAATAAGTTTTCTTTCTGCAAATGATGTTCAATAGCGTTACTGGAATCGATAGGGTACGAGACGTTAGCCCATTTCCTCAATGGAATCATAACTCTTCTTCCAAGACGTTTTTCACCATCATGTCAACCATCTTCCTGACGTTTCATCAGATATCACTTTTTCTCATGCTCTACCTCATATAAACCGAGACTTCTGCGTTTTTTGTCATTAATTGGGAGGGGAGTCAATTTTGGTGCAATTGTTTTCCTCAAAATTTACATATTTTTGGTGTTGATTTCTTGTCGACTAGCTTCTGCTATTTGACGTTCTGATTCCACAACTCTCCTATCTAACTCTGCCTTCTGTGCCTCAATAGATATAATTTCTTTCAAATCATTGACAGAGTCGAGAAGTTGTGAATTTTTAATACTCAAAAATTCAGCTCGATGCTGTTCAAAGTATTTCTCATACTCACAATACTTCATGATGATGAACTTCATAAGGAAAATAGTTGTCGTAGTTCGATGGCTTTCGAAGATCGCATCTGCATGAGAAGTCCATCGAACTAAATGGCGTACAAAATATAATATCTTTTTCGGGGGTCCAACTCATCGTTAACTGTCTTGTATTCGATGAGTGAATTTTTCTTCAATAATCGGCTCACACCCCACTTTTACTGAGAATATGTCCCAGAATAATCAAGCCAATCCAACACATCTTCCGTTGATTTCGCGTTTTTGGTCACATTGATATTCTAATAGAGAGCATAACAGTGGTCATGTTCAATATCAATGTTGAATTGTTTACAAATATTTTTCAAATCAACTTTCACTGAACCTTGGGACCACTGTGTCACATCACAGTCACGAATCACTTTCATAAGAGAGATTGTTGAGTGCTCGACAGCAAATCAATAATTGAATAGTTTCATCACACGTATGTAGTACCAATTGATTTTGAAATTTAGCGGGGGGTCACCAAAGGAATCTGTCAACAATCATATCCTTTTCAAGTTGATCTGTCAACTGTCATTTGGTACAGAAAGCTAATTTCAGATTCGTCTGAAATCATATCCTTTCCAAGTTGAACTGACACAGAACTCTAATTTCAGATTCGTCAACTGTCATATCATTTCCAAGTTGATCTGACACAGAACGCTAATTTCAGATTCGTCAACTATCATATCCTTTCCAAGTTGATCTGATACAGATCGCTGATTTCCGATTCGTCTGCAATCATATCCTTATGAAGTTGATCTGACACAGAACTCTAATTTCAGATTCGTCAACTACCATATCCTTTCCAAGTTGATCTGACAAAGAACTCTAATTTTAGATTCGTCTGCAATCATATCCTTTTCAACTTGATCTGACACAAAACTCTAATTTCACATTCGTCAACTATCATATCCTTTCCAAGATGATCTGATACAGATCGCTAATTTCAGATTCGTCTGCAATCATATCATTTCCAAGTCGATCTGGCACAGAACTCCAATTTCAGTTTCGTCGACTATCATATCCTTTCCAAGTTGATCTGACAAAGAACTTCAATTTCAGATTCGTCTGCAATCATATCCTGCCAAGTTGATCTGACACAAAACTCTAATTTCAGATTCGTCAACTATCATATCGTGTTCAAGTTGATCTGACACAGAACTCTTATTTCAGATTCATCAACTATCATATCCTTTTCAAGTTGATCTGACACAGAACTGTCATTTCAGATTTTTCGACAATCATGTTGTTGTTTGTTGTTCTCGAATTGTTCGTTTTCGATAACCAGCTGACGAACGTCAACCCTCAGAAGTCGAAACTTGTGCGAGCAATGGATCCAAGTTGATCTGACACAGAACTCTTATTTCAGATTCGTCAACTATCATATCCTTTCCAAGTTTATCTCACACAGAACCCTTATTTCAGATTCGTCTGCAATCATATCTTTCCCGAGTTGATCTGACATAGAACTCTTATTTCATATTCGTCTGCAAGTTGAACTGTCAACTGACACAGATTCAGATTCGTCTGCAATCATATCCTCTCCAAGTTTGTCAACCACCCTATCCCTTTCTAGGGGATGAAATGAATATTCAGAAAGTTCAGGAAATGTATATTGGTAAACAAACAGTGATGGATTTATATTGGTATATTGGACAACTTTCACATGTTATCGAACAGTCAACACAACAAGCTAAGTGTTCACAAGGCATGAACACTACATTCATTCCATTTCCCAAACAAATTTCACAAGTATTCTTGTGATCTATGTTTGTGGAATTTTTGAGTTCGAAATTCGGATTTTTCAGTTTCCAAAATTCACATTTATCATGATAAATTTCATGCTGAGTCTAAGCCCTTCGATGTGATTTTGGGCACACAACAACATCATCTCCACCAGTATGAATGTATGAAGTTTCTAGTCTATCGACATAGGTGTTGAAATTCCTTATCACTTGCATTTCAGCATCCACCTCCATACTCTTTGCAGTACACAACTGAAATGAAACGCAAGATGTCATGTAAAATATTTATTCAATTCTGTTTCCTATCGAAACTAATTGAAACTGCATCTCTGATAGAATACATACATTCACGCCAATAGCTTTCACACCTAGTACATAAATCACATGAGGCATATATAATACTTCCTGAATCTGAAGTACATTGTTTGGAAAGTTTGGCAGCTGTTTGCAAAAAATTATGGTAATATTCGGAAGATTTAATTTTTATTCCATTTTTTATAACAAAGATTTCAACGAACTGAAATATGACAACTTTTACTTCAACTTCAAGAGAGGAGATGACATTGGACTTAACTTCTACCTATCCACTGTAGACTGGGACAATCAACTGAACACAATAACAGATATCAATCATGCTACAGACATTTTCTATAATATTCTGTATAATGGTGTGAGCAATTTCATTCCCTATATTCGTTCTGGCAAACCAAAATATCCTTGTTGGTTCAATAGTGATATGAAACATTTGATAGTTGAAAAGAAAAAAGCCCACAAAAAGTATAAAATTAGTAACAGATGGGATGATTACTTGGATTTCTCTGAACTAAGGAAACAATGTGAAATAATGAATAAAGAATTTTATGGTAACTATATAAAAAGAGTCGAATTTAACGTAGGTAGTGATATAAAGAATTTCTGGAACTTTGTTAACCAAAAGAGGAAAAATCATGGCTTACGTGATACAATGCATCTAGGAGAACATTCATATAACACAGGAGATGGAATTGCTAATGGCTTTGCACGACAGGTTCAATCAGTCTACAAACAAGACACTGCTAATGCGAATTTATTAGAATTCAACTACAAGAAAACTATTGATATGAATTCCTGTAACTTCAGCTTGGGAACGATATTGGATAAATTATGCCAATTAGACCCGAACAAAGGTCCAGGAC